>JAANYP010002133.1:0-305568 GCA_020465985.1 Centrapalus pauciflorus | reverse complement strand
CCGAATTCGGATGATGGTCCGAAGTGTAATCATGAAATGATTGAATGTGGTCCGAATTCGGATGTGGTGTGAACATGGTCCGAATTCGGATGGTGACTTGTGAAAATGCATGCAATGAAATGGAAATGTCCCAATTTCGGATGGTACCTGGAATTCGGATGAGGACCGAATCCGGGTATCATCCGAATTCGGATGCATAGTGGTGAACATACTTAGACAATTTTTCAATGTTTTGAAAAATTTGACCCTGATGAGATGGTCCGAATTCGGATCAACAGTGAACCGAATTCGGATCAACAGTGGTCCGAAGTGTGATTTTATACTTTGAAAAATTTTGAAAATATACTAAGTCGGACATCCGAATTCGGGTGGTGGTCCGAATTCGGACATCCGAAACTGCATGAGTGCAGTTAATGTTCATGCAAGATATAAACGTGAACAGTTAAAATCCTACTGAAAATGCATGAAATTACAGATCCTATACTGAAATAACCTAAGGAACATTTTATCTAACTACAACTAAGAAGTAATAACACATTAAACTACCTAAAAGAAAGAAAAACCGAAAAGAAAAAAGCTAACTAAAAAATGAAATTCAAACTCACAATATATGATGTTAAACACTAAAATAAAGATAGAAATGGTTTACCTAGAAGTGCCGAAGATGGAAAATGCAAGAAAAACTGAAGAAAATGGTTGAGTAAAAGCTTGAAATCGGCAACAATGGTGGTTTTGGGCGGTGACTATTGACCGAGAGAGAGAAAGAAGAAGATATTTCTTGAAGATGAAGGAAGTGTTGTTGTTGACCGTTTGACCCCCCATATATACTCGCGCGGGTCGCGGGTCGGGTCAAAAAGAATCCGCGCCCAAAAAGGATTCTAGGCCGGTGGGTTTGGTCTCAATACTCACACAACACACCAAAAAACATGGGCTTTTAAGGAATTTAAACAAAACAAAACAAACAAAAAAAATTTGGCCCAATACAACACAAAATAAAAATCTTTTTGGTCTTTTCTTCAATTTTGAAGTTAAAAAAATGAAATGAAGTAAACTAAAATCTTTTTGGCTTTTTGATAAATTTGAAAGTTAAAATCTTTTTGTGATTTTTTTCTGACCTATTAAATTAACACTTAAAATTAAATTAAAATTAAGTCTATCCTAAAATTAAAAAATTAACTATAAAAGAAACAAAGAGAAACACAAAATTATAAAATTAAAAATCCTAACTCTACTCCCCCTCAAATAAATACCGATCCTTTTTCCTTTTCTTTTTCAGATTTAAATCATGACAACCCTTCTTTAAGCCTTACAAATACCGACAAACCTGGATATTGTTTGCATCCCACTCCATGATGAACAATTCACACAGCAATTTATCAGGATGATTAATTATTAAAAATATACGCGGATAAGGAAAGATTGAGATTCAATTTTGTGACATAATCCTTAAATTTATATAACAGTTATTTTCTAAAATAAAGGAATTTCAATCATGATAGATTGAAATAGAATTATTTAAGACAATATCTGATATTTAGTTGGAAGGTGGATTCAACATGCCGATATGAGATACTAAAAACCGAAAACGAGGTTCGTCTAAAGCTTTAGTAAATATATCCGCTAGTTGATATTACATGCCAACAAAATACAACTCAATGGTTCCCTTTTCAACGTGATCTTTGATAAAATGATACCTGATATCTATGTGTTTTGTACGAGAGTGCTGCACGGGATTGCAAGAGATGGCAATTGCACTTCGAGAATCACAGTAAATAGGGATATTGGTGAGTGAGAACCCATAATCGCGTAATTGTGTTCTCATCCACAGCACTTGAGAGCAACAGCTTGCAGCTGCTACATACTCAGCCTCAGCTGTGGATGTGGATACACAATTCTGCTTTTTGGAAGACCAACTCACCGGTCTATCGCCTAAGAACTGTATTCCTCCCGATGTGCTTTTTCTGTCCACTCTACAACCTGCAAAATCAGCATCTGAAAACGCGGTAAGATCAAAATCGGTTCCCTTTGGATACCATAGACCAAGTTCGGGTGTACCTTAAGATAACGAAAAATGCGTTTTACCGTAGTTAGGTGTGATTCTTTTGGGTCGGCCTGAAATCTAGCACAAAGACATGTTGAAAACACTATATCCGGTCTACTGGCAGTCAAGTACAGTAAGGATCCTATAATCCCTCTGTAAGTTGTATTATCGACACTTTTCCTGGAAGGATCGGTGTCTAACTTACAGTTGGAGGCCATGGGAGTTGCGATACTCATGCAAGAGTCTAACTTATACTTCTTGAGAATGTCAAGAGTATATTTTGACTGGTTCACAAAAATCCCATCCTCAAGTTGTTTGACTTGTAATCCGAGGAAAAAGTTCATTTCCCCCATCATACTCATCTCAAACCGAGACTCCATTAGGGCTGAAAAATCCTTACAAAAATTACTGTCAGTAGATCCAAATATAATATCGTCGACATAAATCTGTACTAGCATTATATGTGGGCCTTCCCTTTTAGTGAACAGAGTTGTGTCCACCACACCTTTATAGAAACCGACAGAAATAAGAAAATTCGAAAGACTATCATACCATGCTCGAGGTGCTTGTTTTAAACCATAGAGGGCCTTATCTAGCACATAAACATGGTCAGGTTTATGTGCATCAACAAAGCCTTGTGGTTGTTCAACATACACTTCCTCGTTAAGTTCACCGTTTAGAAAGGCAGTCTTGACGTCCATTTGGTACACTTTGAAGTCTTTGTGTGCCGCATACGCCAAGAAGATTCTGATAGCTTCGATCCGTGCAACTGGAGCGAAGGTCTCGTCATAATCTATCCCTTCTTGTTGTCGGTAGCCTTTGGCAACAAGTCTTGCTTTGTTCCTTATCACAACGCCGTTTTCATCTCGTTTGTTCTTAAAGATCCACTTTGTTCCTATGACTGTACGGTCTTTTGGCTTGGGAACTAAACGCCATACTCTTAGCTGTTCAAACTGGTTGAGTTCCTCTTGCATTGCAACTATCCAATCCGGATCTGTCAGGGCTTCATCCACACGAGCGGGCTCTATCATACTCAAGAATGATGCGTAGAGACATTCATTAGCAGATGCTCTACGAGTTTGGACTCCTGTTGTTACGTCACCAATGATTTGTTCTGTTGGATGACTGCGGGTCCATTTGATTTCGTGTGGAAGGGGTGCTCGGGATGGAACCTCTGTGGTTAATATGGGAATGGATGAGGATTCATGGTCAATGGTTTCAAATGATGGTACCACAGGTTCTGGTTCCATTTCCGAGTGTTCGGGTGAAGGAAGAATCGTTGGTATTATATGTGAGGGTATTATAGGAGTAGATTCAACTGCGGATGTGTCGGTGGATGATGTGGATGGATGAGGATATGTTGATGAAGATGGAGTGGAGAAACTTTGCGGCGCAGTTGAACTGGAAGGATTACCTACATTATTAACAACATTAGACACACTAGCGTTAGGACCGAAAAATTCAACATAAAAAGGATCAAATAAATTAACCAAATCAGAAGAAGAAAAAGAAGTGGGATTATTCGAAGAGTCTCCAGGCATTTGAGTAATGCGTGGTCCTGATTGATCAACTTCGGGTGCCAGTTCAGCCAACTCATCAAATGTGACATGCACACTTTCATTGACTGTTCTGGTTCGGGTATTGAATGCGCGATACGCCTTCGAGTTGGATGAGTATCCAATGAAGATCGCTTCATCCGCCTTTTCGTTAAATTTCCCGAGGTTGTCTCTGTCATTCAGCACATAGCACCTGCAACCAAATACACGTAAGAACTTGATAAATGGTACTTTATTCAAAAAGAGTTGGTAAGGAGTTTTTTTAAAGCGCTTATGAATGATGGAGCGATTCTGTGTATAGCATGCTGTTGATACGGCTTCGGCCCACAAGAACGGAGGTAGCTTTGAGTATGTGAGCATTGTACGAGCAGCTTCTACTAGCGTACGGTTACGCCTTTCCACGATCCCATTTTGTTGAGGTGTTCGAGCAGCAGAGTATTGATGCTGAATCCCCTTGGATCGAAGGAAGACCTCCACTACCGAGTTCTTGAACTCCGTGCCGTTATCTGATCTGATTGATTGTACTGACAGCTGCTGTTGGGTCTCGACACTCTTGATAAAATCAATGATTTCTTGAGCTGTCTCGTCCTTGGAACGCAAGAACCTGACCCAGGTATATCGAGAATAATCATCAACGATAACCAACACATATCGTTTTCCATTTATGCTTTGAGTTCTCATTGGTCCGCATAAATCCATATGAAGTAACTCCAAAACTCTTTTTGTTGATGGTTCGGGCTTTGGTTTGTGAGATGATCGTTTCATTTTTCCTTTCTCACATGCTCCACACAGATGGTCCTTTTCATAGCGTAACTCAGGAAGTCCTTTGACCAATTGCTTCGCAGCCAGCTTGTTGATGTTATCAAAATTCAAATGGGATAATCTTCGATGCCACAACCAAGAGTCTTTTGACGAGGCTTTTGATAGTAGACAAATGTTATCCTTTACTACAAGCTTAGATACGTCAATGGTGTAAAGGTTAGATTTTCGGGAACCAGTCAAGATTTCTTTTCCATCCATGTTCTTAACACTGCAGTTCTTAGCCCTAAATGTTACTTCTAGTCCTTTGTCACAGAGCTGTCCTATGCTAAAAAGATTATGAGATAACCCCTCAACATAGTCAACGTCCTTGATGACCAGATTATTTAGAACTAAGTCCCCGTATCCTTTTATTTGAGCCTGATGGTTGTTCCCGAATTTCACAGTTCCGCAATACTGTTCAACAACGTTGGACAGCAATTCTCTTCTTCCTGTCATGTGCTTGGAGCAACCCGAATCCATATACCAAATGGACTTAGCCTGAAAAACACATAAATTCATATAATGAAAAACTATATGCATTCAAACACATCCATTTTTAATTCACAATCAAACCGTGTTCTGAACCGAGATGTTCAGAAAACATGATGAGTTAAGACCGGGTCCTGGGCTGTGTGCACAGAAGCCAAACGTGTCGGTTTAAGCACAACCGACAAGCAAAAGAACGGGTCCTAGTCTAAGGTAACTAGAAGCCATTTCTTTGAAGCACGGGTCTTGATCAGAAGTAACCAAGAACCATCTGCATTAAGATCACACAACCTTGGGTACCCACCTCAATATGGGTCCCTTTTTGTTAGGATTTCCAGATTTATATGGCACGTGTACAGATTTAGAAACCCAACTAGCATTTGTGTGTGGTCCAGATGCACAACCCTTTGGAATCCATTGAAGATTGGATTTATTGGGTTTTGGAACCTTAGGCGCTGAAATTGCCTTCGGTTTTTGTCTTGTTGAGACCTTTTTGACCGTTGCTTTGGTTTTGGGCCTTGGCAACGGACATGTCTCAACTTTGTTTGTGGCCGATGATGCACTATTTTTAGTTTTCTTTTTCCGAATACGTTTAACAGGATAAGGCACAAAAGCATTCATTTCAGGAACCTGTCGTCTATATTTAGTTGGACATAGATTAAACAAATCCTTGAAAGAGTACTTTAACGGAATAGTAGAATTCGGTACATCATTACAAACATTGTCACACGCTTTGTTACACAAATTGTCTTTAGAGATTACAGACATCCTATCTCTAGTAACAAATTCACTTGGCATTAAAGCCTTCTTCACCAAAAAACTTGTAAAATCCTGCATGGTGGTTTTTGGGACTCTCCTTATATGATCTGTAGGAACAAAACGATTAGAGTCAGTAAGCATGGAAGATTTAGACTTGACAGACTTTTCTTTTTCGTGGTGAGTGGGTTTCTTAGAAGACTTGGATTTTATCTGAGTCTTTTTAGAAACCTCATTCTTGAAAGCATTTGAGCACTCACCTTTAACAAAGATAGAAGAAGTTTCTGCTGTAGCCTTACCTTTATCTGATGACATACATGGAATTTTTAGGGAATGAGAAAGTGTTTGTTGTTTTGAAAGATCTTTCAATCGTTGTGAAACTATTTCAAAATTTTCTCTGTAGACAGTGACTTCCACAGTTTGTTGAAAAGATTGATTTATCAATTCTTCTTCTCTCTTAAGAAGAGCATCTTGAAGATCAAGTGATTTCTCTAGAGACGACTTCAATTCCTTTTCTAAAACAATGATTTGTTGTTGAAGAACTTTTGCAGGAATATAAAGTTGAGGAGTTGATTTTTCAGTTTCAGTGTTCAATTCAGTTTCTGAATAAGTTGACGAGAGATCTTCCTCTAAAGTGGGTACTCTAGAAGAATAACTCTCGTTAAGTTCTTCATAATGAAAAGAAATTTCTTTATCTTTACGCGCAACACGTTTCTCATTTTCTTGGTTTAAAACTTCTTTTGATGACTCAAAAAAGAAAGATTTAATACCGGCTCCCATATAATTCATGTCATAAAATACAGGTAAGACATTTTGTGCTTTTTCCAAATATTTAGGATTTTTAAAACCAATTCCCTGTTTAGAATGGTAAAACCTAGTTTCTTTGGGCTGATTTAAATGGATAGTTTGTTCTGTTTGACCCCTTTTCAAAAATGCATCGTCAAGGGTCTTTATTCTTGCGTACAAACTTATCCTTTCTTCTTCAATCATTTTGTATTTTTCTAAACTGTCTATATTTTCCATATTTACCACATCTAATTGTTTTGTAAGAACAGAAATTTCTTCTTTTAACGAGAGTTTTTCTTTTGAAAGCGTTTCCATGCAAGATTCAAGGTATATATTCCTATCCTGAACATCTACTTTTTCTATCAACATCTGTTTTATAACATTATGATTAGTTAACCATTTTGCATGATATAATTCAGATGATTCTTTCAGAATATGAGCTTGATGTTCAGCCTGTACACACTTTGCAGTTTCAGCTTTTAATCTATCTTGTAGATCAAGTATTTGTGTGTGTAGTGTACATTCATTATCTACAAATAATTTATTTACATGTGCAGGAATGTAATAGGAATATACCTCACTGGACTCGGAACCGGATGTGGAGCATTCGGGATCGTCGGTTGTAGTCATCAGACATGCTGGTGGATGTTTCATTGTCTCCCCCTCAGCAGCAGTGTCTGAATTTGCAGCAGTGACATCAGTACAAATCTCCAACCCCTGACGATCAACCATATAGCAATTTTTGCCCTTTTCATCCTCGTCTTCAGACTCTTCAGCATCCCAGTAGTCCTTCAGGGCGACGAGGGCCAACGCATCCGATTTCTTCTTTGCAGCCTCGAGCTTTCTTTCGTAATAAGCAACATCTCTCTCAAATTTATTCTTGCATTCCCTAGCAAAGTGGCCCGGTTTGCCACATTTGTAGCAGAGACGTTCATCAGTGGCCTTTGGCTCGTCTGCTCTTGGCTTCTCCTCTCTTCTTTCCGCCGGCCTCTTGTCGGCCCGGCGGTGCTCACGGCTATCATCACGTCTTCGGTCCCGGCGGTCATCCCGACGATCATCCCTTCGATCGTCCCGCCTGTCATCTCTCCTGTCATCTCTCCTGTCATCTCGCCTTTCGTCACGCCTTTCATAACGGCGATCATCGCGATAGTCGCGTCTGTCATCATACCGGCGATCATCCCTGTCATCCCTGCGGCAGTCATCTCTGCGATAGTCATCGCGGCGGTCATCCCTCCTGTCATCTGAGTACCGCCGAGGACCAGTGTCATATCGGAGTTGGTTGTTGGTCTTGTTGGAGAACCGTCGTTGTTGGAGACGGTTGGTCCACAAGGCAATCTGTTCTTGGATCGTGGCTTCCTCCTCATCATAGACCTCACGCGGAGGAGAAGCATACCTGTACTGAGATGATGAAGAACCAGGAGAAAAAGATGGTGTTGGAATCTGCGTGTTGGTGATCAAGGCTAGGGAATCATTTGGTTTCAACCCTGTGTTGGCTGATAGAAGTAGAGAGGCCAATTGATTTGCCATCAGCTTCTGTTGATCCACATCCCCTTGATATTTCTTAAGCTCCTTAAAGACGACATTTATGGATACCTCAGGAATGTTCAGAACTCTTTTTGTTGCCCTACATGCAAGCTGCCACTCGGGGGCTAAGGCGGCAAAGAATTGGATGTTTATGTCTTCCCGATCCTTTTTGATGTGCAGTTTATTCAATTCGTTAAGGACTGCACAAAACCTGGTAAACGTGGATTGCAGAGATTCCCCGTCTTTGGCGTGGAATTCTGAAAACTTTGCCTTCGCCTCCTCAATTTTGGCACGATCATCAAGATCTGCCCCCAGCATTTGGATTTCCAGCTCGTCCCACATTTCTTTTGCAGACATTTTACTGTCTACACCTACCAAAATATCAGTGGGGAGGGCTTGATAAATCAGATATTCTGCCCTCTTATCAGCGTGCTGGCGATCCCTCTCGGCTTCATTTGCCGGCTCTCTTTCAACTTTTGAGGCTAGGACAGGAGGGTCAGCCTCGGGTCTGGCAGCAATCTCTCTATAGTAGATGACGGGTCCTTCGGATATTGATTGAAGCATCAGATTCCCGAGAGGTTGCATTCCAACGAATTTCAGGAACCGGGCTTTCCATTGTTCGTACTCATCAGGATAGAGAACAGGTGGTCTGTTCTCAGATCCGAGTACAAGAGCTTCACGAGACATTATGAGTATTGGTGCTGATTAAGAATATGGAGATCTTAGAGGTGGAAACTGAACACGGATGGGTTGGACTGAAATCAGATTGATCTGAATTCGGATGATGAGTTCGGGTGAACAGTGATTCGGATGGGGTAACCGAATTCGGATGGTATGAATTCGGATGGAGTGATTTCGGATGAATAGTGAGTCGGATGGGTTGATTTTGGATGGCTAGACTTCGGATGGGTCAATTTCGGATGAATAGTAATCCGGATGAAGGTCCTAATTCGGATGAGTGTCCTAATTCGGATGAGTGTCCTAATTCGGATGAACAGTTGTACTTGGGAGAATCAAAGTCGGATGACCTAAGTTCGGATGGACCAATGGACCGAATTCGGATGAACCGAATTCGGATGAACAGTGAAGTGGCCGAAATATGATGGTTCCGAAATAGGGACAGAGGACCGAATTCGGATGGTCCGAAATGGTGAGGTCCGAATTTGAAAAAATTTTTAGAACAAGTCCCAATTAGTGAAAAATGGAAAGCCTTTCCTGAACTTCGGATGGTCCGAAATTCGGATGTGACCGAATTATGGTCCGAAATTGGCTTATGGGGGTCCGAAATTCACCTAAGTGTGGTCCGAATTAGGATGAGTGTGAGGTCCGAATTTGGTGCCTATGTGGTCCGAAATGCTACAGTATGTAATCCGAAATACAGCAGGTTTTTACGTTTTTCTAAGGCAGAAAAGACAGAATTCGATTTTTATCAGTTTTAATGCCTAAAAACAGTTTTATAAACTATTTTAAACACTTTTGGTGATTTAAAACAACCTAGAAAACACTTAAAACTAGCATGAACACATGAAAAACCCACTTAAAAAACCCATATTTTCAAGCTTCAAAATGGTCGATTCTTGATGATTTTAACAAAGATATGGAAGTAAATGAGTTTAAAATCAGTATATAATGATAATGTGATGTTTATAGAACCATTATAACACAAAAAACTCGAAAAACTATGGAAAATGAAGATCTAACCGGTTGTATATTGAAGAACTCGAAGAACATGAACAACCCAGCAGAACCCGTAAGTAATCAGTTGAAATCCACCCCTCTGAGCTCTGATACCAATTGTTAATATGAAATCCCGTATATATTCAGCACCTTAATGTTTTTCTCATCAAACACATGAAGAAAACAAGCTCAATAAATGTGTTTAATAAAGAAGAAGACAAGATGAATGTTAGAAACTCTTGATGGAACAGTGGCGGCTGTATTGAATATTCAAATTGAAGTCAACCGTGTTTCTCAAAAGTAACCCTAGGAGCCTTTTTATAGGCTCCTTTAATCAAGTTACAAGCTTTGGCAACAATGGCACCTACACTTTTACATAGACATGAAATACATAGAAATAAATACAAGACAAATTACAATGAAAATAAATATTACAAAATAACTCCTAGGATCGAAATAATTAATCTAACAATGTTTATTGAATGCGATTCCATGAAAAATTCCGAGACAGTGAATGCTACACCTGTCAATACCAATATGCTTTGACGTCATGCATCGGTTTATAATATCAAACAACGTGTACCATTCTCCATTAAGTCCATTCCTATGGAACTTAGAGCTTTTTGGAAGTGGTTTTGAGTAACCCAGGCAAATCAGATCATGTACTAGTTCGTTATCGGATAAAAAATCCTCGAAATCGGCTAGCTCTGGGAAATTCACTGTTCCGATGCCACGTGGTAGAAAAAGATTGTGTCGCAGTCTTGCTAATGTTATCTTCGCCTTGAATTGATAGATAGTAACCTTAAAGTGATGGCTACCATCAGCTGGGACAAACTTGACTGTGTGCCAAAATTGCTGTAGATAGACCTGGGAAATCGAAGGTTTGTATTGAAGTAGAAGGATGGCCTTTAAGAATGTCTACGATGATCAGGTGGCTAACTTTTATGACTTTAGGATCAAGGCGATGGTTGTTATCAAGAAAGGGTAAGCAATAACGAGGTTTAACTAGCTGGTTGTCTAGGATAGCAGTGGAGGGTGAAGGTCGGGTGACAGAGGCGGTTTTGACTGGTTTGGAAACTAAGGTGTGATTTGACGATGAATGGGAATCAGATGAGATTGAGGGTTGGGATTGAGCTGGTGATGTCATTTGAAACCTGTGAAAAATAATAAACAGGTTAGAATCAGTAGATAATCAAATGAAATCCTGCAAATAGAAAAATAAAACATTTTGCTAGAAATTAGAAAAGTATGTGTTTCTCTATTTAAAGAATTGGGATTCCAGACAATAACATCAAAATATTATTGTTGGGATTCCAAAGTCAATCGTTAGGAGTCCAATGTTAGAAAAACACAAATTTATAAAATTTCTCGAAAAATGTAAAATTTTTCTTAAAAAAATTAAATTCCCAACTCTTAGAAAATTTTGGACAAAATTGAGTATGAAACTCGGGTGAAACATAATGTTTCTCGGATAATGTATGGCCCAACTCGAGTGAAACATGTATGGAACTCGAATAATGAAGGACTTTCTCGAATGAACTTATGAACCAACTCGATTAAAGATGATGTTTTCTCGAAGGACATACAACTCAACTCGAATGGACTTGATTGATTTCTGGAATGAAAAGAATTATCGAGACTTTGATTGAAAATTTTCTGAGTCTTATACACTGCTCAACTCGATCATCAATAAGATTTTCTTGAACTAACTGTAAGTCCAACTCGATTGAAACATGAGTGGACTCGAATGACACTTGTTATCGAGGATTATTCAAAAAAATTTCTAAGTCCTGAAAATGAATCAACTCGAAAAACAAATAATACTTTCTCGATTCAAGATGCATCCAACTCGAATGAAACTAACTGGTCTCGAGTGGACCATCACTCAACTCGTATGAAACTTGAAACATTCTCGATCATAGTGTTAATCGAGAAAATGGTAAAAAAAATAGTTCTAAGTCCACAAACACTGATATTTTCAAAAATTTCAATCCATGGACTTTTTCACTTATTCAAAAATTGAGTCCTACTCAAAAATTGATTTCAAATAACATTTGTTTACTGAACTTTGTCCAGAAACAACAATTTCATTCCAAAAACATCAATTTTCAGGTTTATGAACTCGAACATTTTGAATCTTGAAAAATTCAAAATTAATGTCTGTGTGCTTGGAACTGAAACTTGAAATTTGATATTCAAGTTCATTACTGAAATCCGCATATGAACACACAATTTATTTCAGATTTTAAGCAACAACACACTAAAATCCATAATCACATACACAGAACATACGAACACACACACATATAGTAGTCAAAAATTCACAGAATGAAACTGAAACTAAACATATAATGGAAAAACAAGAAATGAAAATATGAAATGGACATACAATTGTAAACTCTTATGTTGAAAATCTGATTTCGAATAAGTTTGTTGAAGTTACTTCATGATTAAGAAAGTGAGAAGAGTTTGTCAATGAAGAAGGTGAACGGTATCAAGGAGTTGTAAAAAGGGATTTTGAAATTTGAATTTCAACTTCATAGTTGAAATTTCAAATTCAAAAACAAAAAATTTTCACCCGGCCCACACACACACAAAAAAAATTTTGAGTTTTATTTTGAAGCCCATTTCATTTGAATAAAACTAAACACACACAAAAAAAATTTACAACTAAAGAAATAACTAAAACAAATTAACAAAAAAAAAATTAAACATACGAAAAAAATATCAATCAAAATTTTGTACAAAACAAAATAATACCCCAAAAAACATTTTTAACAACAACTAAAAAAAATTTTAACAACTAAAACAAAGTAAAAAAATTGTTTAACTAAAAAGCATTTAACAAAAACATAAATTGCTCCCAATTGATATTTGCAGTTAAGTTCCCCCTCAGATGTATATATCTTTTTAAATGACTTCTCTCCCTACAAAAATCAGATAAAAATTTATCAGATTTCTAAAAATCAGATAAAAATATCTTTCTGCTCCCCCTGCACATGACAATCCAGATCTGTTAAACTCCGAAAAATTTAATCTTTAAATTCACATGAGTTTAACATCAAATTTAAATCAAAATTAAAATGTAAATTTACAATTATAATTTGTAACTAGTGAATGTTTAAATCTAGCGATTCAATATACCCAACTTGTATACCAAAAAATTAAAACATTTTTCATCTAAGGCTTTGGTAACAAGTGAGCTAACTGATATTCAGTAGGTACAAAATATAATTCTATATTACCATTTTCTACATGATCATTAATAAAATGATACCGGATGTTGATCAGTTTGGTTTTAGAATGTTGCACCGAATTGGAAGCTATGGCTATTGCACTTTGAAAATCACAATAAATTGGAATCTTTTGTGGTGTAAACCCGTAGTCTCTGAGTTGGCTCTTCATCCACAACACTCGGGAACAGCACGACGATACGGCAACGTATTCAGCTTCGGTTGTAGACAGTGAAACACAATGTTGTTTCTTGGATGACCAGCAGACGGGTTTTTCACTTAGGTATTGGACTGCTCCTGATGTGCTTTTTCAGTCCATTTTATCACCTGCGTGATCATCATCAGAAAAGACAGTTAAAGTGAATGATGATTCCCGGGGATACCACAAACCAAGGTTTGGTGTTCCCTATAGATATTTTAAGATTCTTTTGGCAGAAGCCAAATGTGATTCTTTCGGATGTGCCTGATATCTTGCACAAACACATGTAGCAAACATAATATCACGTCTACTTGCAGTTAAATGCATTAATGACCCAATAATACCTCGATAATGAGTTACATCTACAGGTTTCTCTGAAATGTCCTCATCGAGTTTGGATTTGGAAACCGGAGCCATGGGAGTTTTCATAGGTGTACTATTTACCATGTTAAATTTCTTTAACATGTCCTGAATATATTTGGACTGATTGATGAAATTTCCATCAGTCAGTTGTTTCACTTGTAAACCTAAGAAAAAATTGATTTCTCCCATCATGCTCATTTCAAATTTTTGGGACATTAATAAAGCAAATTTCTTGCAAAATTCTGGATTAGTAGACCCCAATATTATATCATCTACATATATTTGAATAACTATAATATCTGGACCCTGACGTTTTATAAACAGGGTTGTATCTACTGCACCTTTGTTAAATCCATATTTAACAGATATGTTGAAAGTGCATCATACCAAGCACGAGGTGTTTGTTTAAGGCCATACAGGGATATATCCAAAATATATACATGCTCAGGAAACCCTTCGGGCTGATATGTATACACTTCGTCTGTCAGTTCCCCATTTAGAAATGCAGTTTTTACATCCATTTGATAAACTGTAAAGTTTTTATGAGCCGCAAAAGCCAAAAACATCCTAATAGCTTCTATTCTGGCAACTGGAGTGAATGTTTCATCGTAATCAATCCCTTCTTGCTGACTATATCCTTTGGCGACGAGACGAGCCTTGCTACGAATGATGACACCGTGTTCATCCTTCTTATTCTTGAAAATCCACATCGTGTCAATGATTGATTTGTCTTTTGGTCGCTCCACCAATCTCCAGACCATCAACCTTTCAAATTGATTTAGCTCTTCTTGCGTAGCCACGATCCAATCAGCTTCCAGGAGAGCTTCTTTAACATTCCTTGGCTCAATTTTACTCAGAACGTTTTAAAATAAGCACTCGTTCATGGTTGCTCTTCTGGTTTTGACTGAAGCTGAAGGATCACCTATGATGTTTTCAGTTGGGTGATTCCTTGTCCATTTAAAGGTATGTGGGTAAGGTTGAAGTTGGTCTTGATTGGGGTTTAAGTCTAGATAGAGAATTCGGGGGTTAGCTTCTGAGGTTGATGGTATAGCAACTGAGATTGGGGTTTCTGAATTTTCAGAAGGCAAGGGGGTTTCAAAAGATACTGGAGGTTGAATGGGTGGTACATTGTCAACAGGTAAATGTACGTCTGTCGTTGAAGAACTCTCCAGTTTCTTCTGAAAGAGGTTCATGAGAATAATATGAGACGACGACTGGATCTTCAGTAATCCTGTCAGGCACCAAATTTGAAACATTAGGTTTGGGCTGTTCAAAGTAGTCTTCATAAAGTTCTCGAACAGTTTATTTAAATTGTTATTTCCTGCACTCTGTTCAGATGACTTCATAGAAGTCGCCATGTTACGATCGGGTCCTGAGCTGGTATGTTCAGAAGCCATTACAATGCCTTCATCGAATTTGACATTTACGCTTTCATTGACTGTCTTTGTCCTCTTATTGTAGACTCGGAAGGCAACATTGTGACACCCTCTTGTTTGATATTATAATTGTAATCACCAGGATCAACAAACAACCCAATAAATAATATGATAATTGAAATTGAATACTTAAATCAGAATTAAGCAAATCCACACTAAAGCAATTGAATACATGTCTACAGTGATTAAGACAAACTATTACAACATCATAATTGTTTTAGAAGTAGTAAATCCTAGCCCAAAGCTATTACATTCAAGTACCAATAGCTTCTAAAGTCTCCGGGATATTGAAGTAAATTGCTTAAGTAGAAGGTCCTGCTACACTTTTGCCTTTGTCTGAAAACATTTGTGAGTCAACTGTAAGCTAAAGCATAGTGAGATAACAGATTATGCAAACAATAAATATTTCTTTACAAGCAATGCTTAACCATGGGCAGTGTAAGCCCCATGTATGTGAAAACAGGCAGTGTAAGCCTCAATGTATGTGAAAACCATGCAGTGCTAGCATGGGGTTGGCAGTTCAAATGCTGATCGGGGATGTGCCAAACCTGACGGGATAACAAGTGGGATGATCAGTCCCCGACAGTGGCCTGCTGTCAGCCCCAATCCAGGTCGCATCAGATTGTGAAGTAATGATCATGCAATGCAAGCATGATGTAAATAGATGCACTTTCAAATGAACGCTGGCTACATGTGTGTTACATGTCAAGTACGAGTGTGCATCATAACAACAAAGTAATCATGAGTGCCAAATGATGTATATGAACAATGTGAACATGCCATTGAATTTATAAACATGAATGCAAAAACATTAAATGTTAGAATGACAATCTGTTACTCACTGTGATTGGTATAGTGTATCGTGTCTCTGAATCAATGTGTGTTTTGATAACACCACAATGATCTGTCAAGTAAGTGTAATAGTGATTTTGTGTCAGTAATTGCTTAAAACTTACATTCTATAATTTAAATGAAATTCTAACTGAATTCGGACCACATCCGAATTCGGATGGTCCAAATTGGGTGTTGGTCCGAAATGGGGTAGGTCCGAAATAGGCTAGTGTCCGAATTAGGATTGATCCGAAATGGGACGGGTCCGGATTGGTTATGGACCGAAATCATAGTTGGACCGAATTGGGGCGAATCCGAAATCACTGTAGGTCCGAACTGGGCACAGATCCGAATTCGGATGGATCCGGACCGACTTCATCTGTCCGAGTTCATACTTAATAATTTCCAGATTTTCTAGAAATTATGTTTGGACCATTTTTGCATGTTTCAGTAACCAAAATAGTAAATATGAACTTAAATGTACTATATCAACTTATAATATGCCTTAATGTACCAAAAATCTCTCATTTGTGTCCATTTTTCTAGAAGTTCGAAGAACACACACTAAAACACACACATAATTCCAAAAATCATACTTGAGTTCGAATCTGATTCTGAAACTTGGTACACTACATCATACATGTTCAATTTTAACATTTCATCAATAATATACAACATGCATAAACATTTGCATCTTAAATCTTAGAAATCGGTTTTCATAAAAACCGACCCAAAACTTCAAAAATCTGTAATATAGGGAGATTGTTACATTGATTTTAAGTTTGTAGTGGTTATTTCTCCTTAGAAGCTACTTGAATCCAACTTTTGCACTTGAAATTTGTTGATTCTTGTGTGTTCTTGAAGCGAAGCCGAGAGAGAGAGTAGAGAGAGAAATCGGTTTAGAGAGAGAGAGTAGAGAGAGAATAAGTTTGTGGAAATAAAAGCGTTTTCCCTCTTTTATTTCTCATTTTGACCCACTTGCATAATACACCCCTCAACTTCGTATTTTTTTTATTTAACTGATAATATGATCAAAATTTGCTTAACTTAATATAATCATCCAAAAGTACAACAATTTAGTTCTTAAAATTTGCAAATTAAAATTAATTAAAATTTGGGATGTTACAGCATGGGCTCCACGACGCCTATACTTCATCCGCGAAGTCATGCTGTGCTAAACATACTTGGGTACTTAGTCTTCATGTCTTCTTCCGATTCCCAAGTATGATTAGCTCCCCGATGATGCTTCCACTTGACCAGCACCATCCTGATTTCCTTATTGCGGAGTTTCTTGACTTTTGTTTCCAAAATGCATTCCGGTTCATCAACAAACCTTAGCCGTTCGTCAATCTTTACGTCTGAATGGTCAGTCCATGGTTCCATTTCGGGCACCAGACTCTTTCTTAAGTAACTAACATGGAAGACCGGGTGAACACCTGACAATTGTTTAGGCAAGTCCAAATGATAGGACTGATTCCCAACTCTTTCTAGTATCTTGAAGGGTCCTATGAACCGAGGCGATAACTTTCCTCGATTTACAAATCTTGTAACACCTTTCATTGGGGATACCTTCAGGTAGACCCTATCATCCTTCTGAAATTCTATGGCTTTATGACGGCGATCGTGGTAATTCTTTTGCCGATTTTGCGCCGTTTTCATGTACTGTCGAATGAGTTGGATCTTCTCGTTGGTCTCTTGTAGCAGAGCTGGACCAGCTATTGGAGTTTCTCCTGTTTCCCTCCAACACGTTGGAGTCCTACATTTTCTTCCGTACAGGAACTCGAACGGTGCCATCTTGATTGTGGAATGGTAACTGTTGTTGTAGGAGAATTCAACCAATGGGAGGTGATCATCCCAGTTACCACCCAAATCCATGACACAGGCTCTGAGAATATCTTTCAGAGTCAGAATAGTTCTCTCACTTTGCCCGTCGGATTGAGGTCTGTAAATAGTACTCATTGCGATACGAGTACCAAGACCGTTTTGTAAAGCAGCCCAGAAATTGGAAGTGAATCTACTATCTCGGTTAGAGACAATAGACTTAGGCACACCATGCCTAATGACGATTTCGTTTACGTAGATCTGGGCAAGACGGTCCAGTGAGTAAGTCTCCCGAATGGGAATGAAGTGAGCAGATTTCGTCAATCGGTCAACAATGACCTAAATGGCATCATGTTGACGACGTGTTTTGGGCAACTTTTCTATGAAGTCCATAATTATATGGTCCCACTTCCATTCTGGGATAGGAAGAGGTTGCATACTACCATAGGGCTGTTGGTGCTCTGCTTTGACTAAATGACAAGTTCTGCACTTTTCCACGTATTGACCAACATCTCTTTTCAACCCTGGCCACCAGAAGTCGGCTTTCAAGTCGTTGTACATTTTCGTGCTTCCAGGGTGAATTGAGAACTTAGACTGGTGAGCTTCTTCAAGCATTACTTCTCGCATGTTCCCAAACTTAGGAACCCAAATTCTGCCATACACACCTCTGAGTCCAGTTCCATAGTCTTGCATTAATGGCAGTTGAACTCGGATGTTCTCGTCCTTTACATTCTCCTCTTTTAAGGCCTGCAACTGAAGAACCCTTACATCGTCTATGATAGTTGGCGTCAAAATTGTAGAAGTCAAGGCATAACAGTATGCCTTACAGTATGCTTTTCTGCTTAGAGCGTCAGCCACTACGTTGGCTTTCCCTAGGTGGTATAAGATCTCGCAGTCATAGTCTTTAATAAGCTCCATTGACCTTCTCTGTCTCATATTCAAGTCATTCTGACTGAATATGTACTTCAAACTCTTGTGATCGGTGTAGAGCTGACATTTGGTTCCGTACAAACAGAGCCTCCATAATTTGAGAGAGAATGTCACAACAGTTAACTCTAGGTCATGAGTTGAGTAGTCTTTCTCATGTGGTTTGAGCTGTCTAGAAGCATATGCTATGACATTTCCTCTTTGCATCAGAACAGCACCTAAACCCATGCCTGATGCATCTGTATAGACTATGAAGTCCTCGTTCTCTTCAGGCAGGGCTAACACTGGTGCTTCCCTTAGCAGTCTCTTCAGTCTGTCAAAAGCCACTTGTTGTTCTTCTTTCCAAAAGAAGGTCGCGTTCTTGCGAGTAAGCTTTGTAAGTGGAACGGCGATTTTGGAGAAGTCTTTGATGAATCGGCGGTAGTAACCAGCCAATCCCAGAAAGCTACAAATTTCTGAGGCGTTGCGGGGTGATTCCCAGTTCTGGATAGCTTCGATCTTTATAGGATCAACAGCAATCCCAGCACCAGATATCAGGTGCCCCAAGAATTGGATCTGAATTGAATATTGAGTAGATGCAAGTTAATAACGAGTTTATGATTGAGTATAAGGATCATGAAATTGTTTCGAATGTTGAGACATACCTGCCTCAACCAGAATTCACACTTTGAGAATTTGGCGTAAAGTCGCTCTTTGCGTAGAAACTCTAGTAATTCTCTCAGATGTGCTACATGATCCTCTTCGGTTTTTGAATAGATGAGAATGTCATCGATGAACACGATGACCAATTTGTCGAGCATTGGCCGGCAGACTCGATTCATGAGATCCATGAAAGCAGCCGGCGCATTTGTGAGACCGAATGGCATTACCAGAAACTCGTAGTGTCCGTAACGAGTTCTGAAAGCCGTTTTTGGAATATCGTCTGCATGTACCTTGATTTGATGATAACCCGAACGAAGATCGATCTTCAAAAGGTAGCTTGCGCCTTATAACTGGTCGAAGAGATCATCAATCCGGCGCAACGGATATTTATTTTTGATTGTAACCTTGTTGAGTTCTCTGTAATCGATGCACATACACAATGTTCCATCTTTCTTCTTGACAAACAGAAGAGGAGCACCCCTAGGAGATGAACTTGGGCGGATAAAACCTTTGTCAAGTAGCTCCTGTAACTGCTTCATCATTTCCTGCATTTCTGCAGGGGCTAAACGATAAGGAGCCTTTGCTATTGGAGCAGCTCCGGGAATGAGTTCAATGTGGAATTCCACTTGACGATCAGTTGGAAATCCCGAGATATCTTCTGGAAAGACATCTGGAAATTCTGAGACAACGGGAACGGCGGATGGAAATTACACTTCAGCCTTTGCATCGACAGCGTAGGCTAAATATGCAAAACAACCCTTGGCAACATGCTTTCGGGCTTTTGCAATTGATATAAGGCACATGTCTACTTTGTGTCTGTCGCCATAAATGCATATGTCTCGGCCCTCAGGAGTGGTGATCTTAATCATTCTTTTCTTGCAAACGATTTGGGCCTCGTTATGAACCAACCAGTCCATGCCTACTATAACATCAAATTCCCCGAACTCCATGGGAATTAGACCTATGTTGAACACTACATCTTCTACCAATAACGTGCAATTCCTATATACTTTGTCTGCCTTAACTAACATGTTGCTAGCAGTCTCTATGTCAAGTACAAATTGCAGTTTTGAATTATGCATATTGAATTGACGAGCAAATGTAGTGGAGACAAACGAACGATTGGCTCCGGAATCAAACAGTATACGTGCAGGAATGGAATTAACAAAGAACGTACCAGTGACCACCTCCGGGTCATCTTTTGCTTCTTCAGCTGTGATTTGGAACGCCCTTGTTGGAGCCCTTCGAGATTGATCCCTGCGAGCAGTGGAAGCTACAGAAGATCTTGTTGTTGATTGTTGAACATTCTGATCTCGTGGGGGTTTTGGGCAATCCCTTGCAAAATGGCCAAGTCTGTGGCAGTTGTAGCATGCATCATCTTTTCGTGGACAATGCTCCCAGTGATGGCCTTTCTGCCCACAGCAGAAGCAGTACATATCTTGAGTCTTGCACTCCCCAGAGTGCGTTTTCCTGCATCGCCTGCAGTCTCTTATTTCTGAACTGGCCGAAAAGGCTCTTCCCTTCTTGGGTGACGATGACCGTTGATGGGATTGAGGAGAGAATCGGGACGATCCAGACTCCCGCTGCCTTTTTGGCGGCGACGGTTGAGTCGTTGTAGCGGCAGCTGAACCGATGACATATCCAGATAACAGAATAATATGCTCCACATTTCGAGCAGCCTCTAGCAAACCAGCAAAAGTTGTATACCGAACCCCACTCATGGTTCGGCGAATCTCATAGTCTAGACCGGCCTCAAACCGGGCTATCTTCCTTTCCTCCGTGTCAACTTGATGTGGTGCGAACAAACTTAAGCGGGTGAACTCAACGGCGTATTGTGTAACCGTCTTTGTTCCTTGAGTCAAGTTCAGAAATTTTGCCTCTACACGGCGCTTCTCGTCGGTAGGACAGTATTGCTGAGAGAATACTTCCTTGAATTCACTCCAGGACATGTGTGACACTACCTCCATCGTCAACACATGTGTCATTGCATCCCACCACATCACTGCGTCCCTTGCAAACATTGCGGTTGCAAAGCGGACCATGTCCTTGTCAGCACAGTCGCTGATTCAGAAAGTTCTCTCCGTGGTGGTGATCCATTTTAATGCTGTGACAGCATCTCCAGTTCCATCAAAAGTAACAGCCCCGTTACTTTTGAAGTCCTTAAACCTACAGCCCCTTGATTTGTTAGAAGACCCAGTGTCTCCTTGCCTTTCCTCTTGGTCGTCTTGGTGTTGTTCTTTGTTCTTCCTTTTATCAGCCTTACGTTTCGCTTTGGCCTCATCTCTGGCCCTTAACTGGTCGGCAAATGACTGAGCCTGCTCAGCCATTCTTTTGGATTGTAGCTCATTATTCTATTCCATAAGAGCTTGCATCATCTGGAACATTTGTTGAGGAGTCATATCGTCTTCTGACATGTTCTGAAATATAACAACTTATATTTAGAACATTTATTTTTAAGTCCTAAGTATTACAGTTACACTTCATTTGTCCCCGTGTGCATGTCAATCCTATCTTAGTTCAGATGAAGTCCTAAGAGTCCACTCTAATATCATAACCTAAGTTTGAGTTCAAGTCCTCGCGGAAACTTGAAACCTCAAACTAATGCTCTGATACCAAACCCTGTGACACCCTCTTGTTTGATATTATAATTGTAATCACAAGGATCAACAAACAACCCAATGTATAATATGATAATTGAAATTGAATACTTAAATCAGAATTAAGCAAATCCACACTAAAGCAATAGAATACATGTCTACAGTGATTAAGTCTAACTATTACAACATCATAATTGTTTTAGAAGTAGTAAATCCCAGCCCAAAGCTATTACATTCAAGTACCAATAGCTTCTAAAGCCTCCGGGATATTGAAGTAAATTGCTTAAGTAGAAGGTTCTGCTACACTTTTGCCTTTGCCTGAAAACATTTGTGAGTCAACTGTAAGCTAAAGCTTAGTGAGATAACAGATTATGCAAACAAAAAATATTTCTTTACAAGCAACGCTTAACCATCGGCAGTGTAAGCCCCATGTATGTGAAAACAGGCAGTGTAAGCCTCAATGTATGTGAAAATCTGCTGTCAGCCCCAGTCCAGGTCGCATCAGATTGTGAAGTAATGATCATGCAATGCAAGCATGATGTAAATAGATGCACATTCAAATGAACGCTGGCTACATATGTGTTACATGTCAAGTACGAGTGTGCCTCATAACAACAAGTAATCATGAGTGCCAAATGATGTATATGAACAATGTGAACATGCCATTGAAGTTATAAACATGAATGCAAAAACAATAAATGTTAGAATGACAATCTGTTACTCACAGTGATTGGTATAGTGTATCGTGTCTCTGAATCAACGTGTGTTTTGATAACACCACAATGATATGTCAAGTAAGTGTAACAGTGATTTTGTGTCAGTAATTGCTTAAAACTTACATTCTGTAATTTAAATGACATTCTAACTGAATTCGGACCACATCCGAATTCGGATGGTCCAAAATCCGGATGATCCGAATTGGGTGTTGGTCCGAAATGGGGTAGGTCCGAAACAGGCTAGTGTCCGAATTAGGATTGATCCGAAATGGGACGGGTCCGGATTGGGTATGGACTGAAATCATAGTTGGACCGAATTGGGGTGAATCCGAAATCACTGTAGGTCCGAACTGGGTACGGATCCGAATTCGGATGGATCCGGACCGAGTTCATCAGTCCGAGTTCATACTTAATAATTTCCAGATTTTCCAGAAATTATGTTTGGACCATTTTTGCATGTTTCAGTAACTAAAATAGTAAATATGAACTTAAATGTACTATATCAACTTATAATATGCCTTAATGTACCAAAAATCTCTCATTTGTGTCCATTTTTCTACAAGTTCGAAGAACACACACTAAAACACACACATAATTCCAAAAATCATACTTAGAGTGAGAATCTGATTCTGAAACTTGGTACACTACATCATACATGTTCGATTTTAGCATTTCATCAATAATATACAACATGCATAAACATTTACATCTTAAATCTTAGAAATCGGTTTTCATAAAAACCGACCCAAAACTTCAAAAATCCGTAATATAGGGAGATTGTTACCTTGATTTGAAGTTTGTAGTGGTTATAGTTCCTTAAAATCTACTTTAATCCAACTTTTGCACTTGAAATTTGTTGATTCTTGTGTGTTCTTGAAGTGAAGCCGAGAGAGAGAGTAGAGAGAGAAATTGGTTTAGAGAGAGAGAGAGAGTAGTGAGAGAATAAGTTTGTGGAAATAAAAGGGTTTTCCATCTTTTATTTCTCATTTTGACCCACTTGCATAATACACCCCTCAACTTCGCATTTTTTTTATTTAACTGATAATATGATCAAAATTTGCTTAACTTAATATAATCATCCAAAAGTACAACAATTTAGTTCTTAAAATTTGCAAATTACAATTAATTAAAATTTGGAATGTTACATACAGACTCCTTCGAATAACCAATGAAGATGCCTTCATCAGGTTTCTGACAAATTTTCCCAGATTGTTTTTGTCGTTTAATATGAAACACCTGCTTCCAAAGACATGAAAAAATTTGACATTATGAACTCGTTTGTTTATTAATTCATACCGAGTCTTTCCGAATATCTTATTCATTATGGATCTGTTCTGCGTAAAAACAAGCCATTGCTACAGCTTCAGCCCAAAGGAATAATGGAAGGTTTGAATACGCCAACATCGTTCTTGCCGATTCCACTAGGGTGTGATTTCTTCGTTCAACTACACATTGTGCTGTGGAGTGTGAGCCGCTGAGAATTGATGAGTTATGCCCACAGAATTTAGAAACGACTCAAAAAATTTGTTCTTAAATTCTGTCCCATTATCTTATCTAATGGTTTGAACTGAAAGCTCCAACATGACTTGAATTCTGCGAATGAAGTCGATTATTATCTCGGTAGCATCAGATTTAGAACGCAGGAAGAATACCCATGTGTATCTGGAGTAGTCATCGACTATTACCAACACATATCTCTTTTTGTTTATACTCTGTACTCGCATTGGTCCACATAAGTCCATATGAAGCAGTTCCAATGCTCTCGTTGATGAGGGATGAGTTTTTTACTTGTGAGACGCTCTAATCATCTTTCCTTTTTCACAGGCTGCACACAACTGCTCTTTTAGAAACCTAAGAGTTGGAAGCCCTTTGACTAACCCACCTTTTGCAAACTCTTTGAAATTCAGGTGAGGCGGCGATGCCATAGCCAAATTGATTGAGGCTAGGTCTATTGAGTTACAAATTTGTTCTCCTATTCCCTGTAAGGATTTCCTTTCCTTCTCCAGATCTTATGCTGCACCGATTTGCTTTAAAATTGACCTTTAATCCTTTGTCGCAGAGTTGTCCAATGCTGAACAGATCGTGACCGAGACCGTCAACGTAGGAGACTTTTTGTATCGTTATCTTGTCGTACTCAAGACTCCCATATCTTTTGATCGGACAGAATTGATCATTTCCGAAATGGACCGTCCCACAAAACTTATCAACAAAGTTAGTGAGAGTTTCTTTTTGTCCGGTCATGTGATTTGAGCAACCGGAGTGAAGGTACCACATATGATTTACCTATAAGACGAAAGAAAACATGAGGTACCCACTTTTAGTTGGGTACTTTTGATTTCGGTAAATCATGTGGTTTGATATTCATCTTTTCCTCAGATAATTCTTTTAATTTAGGTTCCCACTTTTTAACAGTACGTTTCGGTATCCATTTTTGTACTGTTCGATGTGGAACTGATTTTGAAATTTTCTGCTTTGGAACCTTTTCCTGTTTAAAAGATGGATCCTTTTTCTTTGGTAGCCAAACGAACTTATCAGATTTAGCATGCATTGAATTACAAGAAGCAGAATTTAAAGCAATTAAGGCAGTTCGAGAGTATTTATTACATCGTTTATCAGTAAAATTATTACAGACAGATTTTTCAAATTGTCTAATCCTATCTGTAACAATAATTTCTTTGACTCTCCACTCTTGTCTTATACTCTTGTTTTTCAGTTCTCGTTGCTTCTTTCGCCATCCTTTCTTCCGAGAACCTTTCACAATATTATTTGATATACAAGAAACACAAGAATTAGTCATTTTAGAAATATGTTTATCCTGTAAAATTCTCTTACCTTTGGAAGTTTTGACCTTTTGTGCAATAGAGTCCTTTGAGGAAGATGGTTCACCTTTTTCATAAGTAGGAGTCACAAAATGAACTTTTGTTTTCTCCTTTTTCAGTTGTAAATTTGGTGAATGTTCTGATGAATCCTTTGAATATGTAGATATTTTTTTCAGAATTCTAATAGGTTCTTTAGGATTATTAAGTTGTCTGTCACGTAATGGTTTGGCAATTTCATCTATTTTGATAAACATTTCTTCCAATGAGTTAAAGTCCGAGTTCATATACAGATCAAAATCTTGTTCAGAAATAATAGAATCAAGTTGAATTGAAGTTGTTTGATTAAATTGGGATTTGTTTTCAGGCTATTTTTTTCAATTTTGTTCAAAAGATTTAATTTCAGCCTTAAGATTTTGATTTTCAATTCAAGATCAGAGTTTATCTTCTCAAGAATTGAATTTGGAAAATATGGCTTTTGAGAATGAGTAGTATTTTCAGATAATTCCTTGTCAGAATAAGTCTGAATATACTCCTCATAAATGCAAGAATTTTGATAAGCTTCATTTATTCTGTTATAATCAACAGAATTTTGCATTTTATTAGATCTTAACCTTTTTGAATCTTCACTTGATTTTATTTCATCTGATGCTTTCATAAAAGTCATTTGCAATCTAAAATTCATGTATCTGACATCATATAAAGTAGGTGAATTTGAAATAGCTTTTGTCAGATATTTATGATTAGTCCAATCTATACCTGATTTAAAATTATAAAATTCGGTATCTTTAAGTTGATTTAAATATGTTATTTGATCTGTTTGACCTTGTTTTATAAACGCATCTTCCAATGATTTAATTTTCTCGTAAAGTTTTTTTCTTTCATAAAAAATGGCATGATATTTTACAGAATAACTTGATGCTTCTAATTCAGCTAAATTCAGTTTTTCTGTTAGGTCAGATATATTGCTAATCAGTTTCCGAATTTGACTTTTAAGATCATTTGCTTTATCTTGTAAATCTGGTACAGCTCGTAATGCTAATGCCTTATCCTTGGAAAAATCTAACATTAACGCATGTTCTTGATTTAACTTGTTTTCCAAGGAATGGACACTTTTATTTTCGGCTTTTAGAGATTTTTCAAATTTCGTTAACATGTAAGCCGTTTGCGTAAGTTTTTGATCTAGCATACAGGAGTCATCATTTTCAGAATCAGAGTTAGTTTGTACCTCAGGTATCTCTGAATTCTCTAATGTATCTGAATCTGAGTCATCACTTTCTCTGCCCTTGTTGCCGTCAGCATCTCCTGTTGCCATTAGTGCTACCTCTTCAGTCATTTCCTTTTCTTCATCAGACTCTTCTTTCTCTTCATTCTCCTCATCCGTCCTACCCACACTTCATCTTCTGCTAACATCGCAGACTCACTAAGTTCTGATTCATTAAAAACTTCTGACTTTAGACAGATGTGTGCATCTTCATCTAAGATGTCTTCAACCTCAGATAGTTGAAGCCAGTGATCATCTTCAGCCATTAGAGCTTTTCCATCTTCCTTTTCCTTTGCTAGAAGTGCCTTTCTAGTGTAGTATTCTGAATTATTCACTACATGCATTCTACATTCTCTAGCATAATGACCTGGCTTGCCATAGTTGTAGCACTTTTGCTCTGAGTCCTTCTTGGCTAACTTTTCAGATTTATCATATTTGTCTGCTTTCATTCCACTTCTTTCACCTGATTTGTCATGTCTGTCCTTCTTATCAAACTTTCGTGAGCCTGTTTTGTATCTCATCTTGTTGTTGGTTAGTTTCCGGTAAAACTTCTTCTGAAATGCCTTTGTTAGTAAGGCCATTTGTTTTTTCATTTCCTCAATTTCAGAATCAGCTGAGGAATCCGATGAGTCTGATTTAGATGAATTGCTGCTTATAACTACTCGTTTCTTCTTCTTTAGCTTGTATTTGTATTTCTTGTCTGCCAGCAACGCTAAAGGATCAACAGTTCTTTTTCAGCCTTCTTCTTTCCGGACATCTTCCTTAAAACAACTTCTTGATAGTTGTTAATGTTTTCAAACACCATATGAAAGTCCATGTCCTCAATATCTTTGGTTTACTAAATTATCATTGCGTACTTTTCCCATTCTGGATTTAGTACGGTTAGGAATTTGACATTGATGTCTAGATTGGACTTTGTGGCACCATTCCTCTTCATTTCACTGACTAGGCTGACAAACCTCAAATATGTACTCTCCAGCGGTTCCCATTCTCTAGCTCTGAAGTTCTCGAACGTCATTAAACTGTTTCGGGCTCTGTTTATCGCTCCCTTGTCTGATCCCCTCATCAACTTACAAACCTCATCCCAGATGGATATGGCTGTTTTGGTATTTGTCAGACAGGTGTATATGTCATTTTGGATGGATATCAGCAACAATTTTCTACCTGTCTTGTCCCCCAGTTTTCTACGCTTTTTTGCCTCAGTTACATTAGTGACCTCAACGGTTCTTTCAGGTATTGGAGGGTTGCCGGTGGGTACAGCAGGTATTGTTTCAAGAAATACAGTCGGTCTGTTATTAAGGGACTTCAGCATCTCATCAGACAGGTCGTGGAAACTTATGAACTCAAGAAATCTCACTCTCCATTGTACATATTCTCCTCGGTACAGGACTGGAGGTTTTGTTTCCGACCCCATGGCTAGTGCGTCTTTTGACATGTTGACTGAATTACAAGAATCTTTCAAGATCTTTTAAATGAGATTTTGATTGAATTGAAAAATTGATCCAACTTGAATATAAGTTGATCAAACTCGAATGATTGTTTACTGAAAGTCTATCAAAGAGTGTGAAAAACTCAAACAAAGAATGTACTCAACTCGAATCTAAAAAAATCAGTCAATTAGAACAATAATGCAACTCGAATTAACCTTCTGTGAAATTCGAATCAAGTGTTAGTCAACTCGAATCAAATGTGAGTCAACTCGAATCAAATGTGATTAAACTCGAATCAAAATGAGAGTAAACTCGAATGATATTACTGATGATTGAGTAAACTCGAATTAAAATTGAAATCTAGATATTTGTTTTGTAAAACTCGATTGAGTTTTCAAGTCAACTCGAATGGGTCTTCAAGTCAACTCGAACGAGTCTTGAAGTCAACTCGAATAGATGTTCAAGTCAACTCGAATAATACTTCAAGTCAACTCGAATATTACATCAAGTCAACTCGAACAATACTAATTTTCAACTCGATTGAAGTATGAACACTTTAATAGCCGAGTTTCATGTGTTTTCTAAATTTCTAAGTCCAGATTTTAGAATTTTTCACTGAAAATGCATCAATTGCTTCCAAATTGAAATCGAAGGTAAGGTTTTCAATTACAAACATTTTTTCTGAAATCACTTTGACCAAAAACAGATTAAACTCCTTGATTTTCACTAGGACAGTGAAGAACACATGGTTTTTCGAAAATTCAGAAAAATCAATGAATTTTTAAGTGTTTGGAATTACTGATTAAGCTTAGGATCAAACTGATCGTTTTTGAAATACCTTCCTTCGATCCAAGATTCAAAAACTATTATCAACAGAATCAAAAACCGTATTCGATTTTTCAATTTCTGAAAATTGCGATAGAACAGTAACCGTTTTCAAAATTTCAATCAAATTTTAATTTTCTGAACTTTGATACAAATTGTAATTCACATATAGTCAATCAACAATCATAAACAAACAATTAAGAACATAAAATTAATACTAACCGAATGATTATGGTTTCCAAAAAATGAGAATTACAGAGATGAGAATGAACTTTCGCACTGTAACCCTAGAATCCTCTTTGATTTCCGTCCAATTACAAAATGAATATGTCAGTTATGACATTTACAAACGTCAAACTTCTATTTATATTATATGTACTATTTACAATTTACACCCTAGACTTATTTATTTCATCAATCATAACAATTGATGTCCCTTCAACAAGCAATTTTCAAGCAGGACCTGGCTGAACCTAAGGCTCTCAGCAACTTGGAGAACCGGAACCCAACTATGTTGTATAAGGTAAAAAATTTTATGGATTACAGTTTTGATGAAAAAGTAAAATTGTTTGAATATTTACTCGTTGAACTAAAAGCTGCTATTGAGAAGCATGATGCTTTGTTGTCTAAGATCTCTAAGTTAAAATCTGATCTTAAGATTAAATCTAATAAACTGGATAACTTCCATAAGTTAGAAACTGAACTTGATGAAGTAAAACACATCAATTCCATTTTACTAGAAGAAAAGAGAGAGACAGAAACAAAGCATTCCAAGCTTCAAAAGATTGTTGACTCTTGCTGCCAATCTGCACAGAAAGTCAATCATTGTATCAGTCAACAGATCCCTGCTCAAATCCAAGCCTATCTTGGAGGGGATCTTGACTCAGCAGCCTCAATTGTTGAGATAGATAATATGGAAAAAGACTTATCCACTCTTGGTGAGCTTCCAAGTACTTTCATTCTGAAAGTAAATGGAAAGCTAGTCTCAACAAATAGGTTTGTCAGGCCTCAAAACACTGACAGCTTGTGTGAAAAAGTTCTAAGAACTGATGATGGAATGTGTTCTCCATCAAATCAGTCTGCTAACTGCAAAGCTGGTTCACACAAGCAAAAGAAGGGAAAACAAGTTAAAACTGCAGATTTGGACACTAAACCTGTCAACAAGATAGGTTCTGGATCTAAAGCTGATGGTAAGAAACCTATTAATCATTTTGATGCTGAACACTTTGAGAAGAAGTTTTCAAAAGGTAAGTAGCCTGCTTTCAATAGGGGTAAGTCTCATGTTGAAACTAAAACTGCTGTGATTTCAAATAAGTTTTCAAATCATGGTGGAAAAAGGGTTTTAAATGAAGGTAAGTCTTTCAAAACCAGAAGCAGTGATTATGTTGATAGGCAACATCCATCACATCTCAGTAAGGGCAAAGGCAAAGCCATTGCTCAACATGAGAAAGTTGGGAATAGGTTACCTAAACCTGTGGAAGGAAAAAGGCCAATCAAACTTCCTATATTTGATCTCTGCCCTCCTAAAGAGAGGAAAGAGGACACAAGTAAAGCTGTTGTTGTTGTGCCTTCTACTCAAACTATTGATTCTTCGAAAAATAGTAATAAGCTTGATAAAACTACTGAGAAGATCAACAAAAATGTTCCAGATTGTGTTTCTGAAAGTAGTTCTTCCAAAAAGTTGAAAAAGAAAAATGCTACAAATGTGGGAAGAATACACATATTGCCAAAGACTGTCCTGAAACTGAGGACATGAGGCCTGCTGACACTGCTAGTTCCAACATTGCAAAAACCAGCAGTGTTGGAAGTAACATGGTCAATGAGGATAGTATCCAAGCTGATACAATCCAGATAGGAAATCTTAGTGTTGATCTTACTAGTGAGAACTCATCCCTATGATGAGTTCCCCTAAAAGTAACTAATATTTTTCTCATGACACTATGTAGGTTAAACAACCATCCCAGGTTTGGTACTTGGATAGCAGCTGCTCAGGCCACATGACCGGTTGCAAGGACTTGCTGAGTGATCTCAGGCCTGAAAAAGGGCCAAAAGTCAGCTTTGGTGATAATGTTCAGGGATCCACAGAAGGATATGGAACCTTTCAAGCTGGTGCTGCCATGTTCAAAAGAGTAGCCAATGTGTCTGTGCTAAAACACAATCTTGTAAGCATCAGTCAACTGTGTGATGCTAGCTACAAGGTTAACTTTGATGAGCACTTAGGGTACATACTGGATTCCAAAGGAAATTTATGCTGTGTGCACAAAGGAAGAAATGTGTATATGTTGTGGACATGAAATTTGCTGATCCCACAACTGAAACCTTATCTCAAGGAGCAATGTAGACCTAACTTGGTTATGGCACAAAAGGATATAACACCTGACCTTCAAGAATATCAACAAACTCTGTAAGAAAGAGTTAGTAACAGGTTTGCCTTCTATAACATTTCTTAAGGATAAACTCTGCACAGCTTGTGAGAAAGGCAAGCAGAGAAAAACATCTTTTAAATCCAAACATAATTTTTCTATTGATGCTCCTCTCTTCTTAATCCACATGGACTTGTTTGGACCTTTCAGTGTCCCAAGTCTAGGAGGTAGAAGATACACTCTAGTAATGGTTGATGAGTTGTCTAGGTTTACATGGGTGATCTTTTTGAAGACCAAACGAGAGGCTACTAGAGAAATTATTGGATTTATAAAAAAGATGGAGATGCTGAACTCTGCTCAAGTTAAGCAGCTTAGTAGTGATCATGGTACTGAATTCGGAAACAGTACTTTGAGGACTTCTGTGAAGAAAGAGGGATCTCACAAAACTTTTTAGCTATAAGAAATCCACAACAAAATGGAGTTGCTGAAAGGAGGAACAGAATTCTCATTGAAGCTGCTAGAATCATGCTATGTGCATCGGGTTTACCTTCATCATTTTGGGCTGAAGCTGTCAATGCTGCATGCTTCACTCAAAACAGATACTTAGTGGTGAAAAGGTTCAACTCCCCATGAGTTAATCAAAGGTAGGAGGCCAAACATTAGTTATTTCCATGTGTTTGGATGCCCCTGCTTCATTATGAATCAGAGGGACCAACTGGCAAAATTTGAACCCAAAGTTGATGAAGGTGTGTTTGTTGGATATTCTGTTATCTCTAAAGCCTACAGAGTATACGACTACGAGAGAAAGGTGATAGATGAATCTACCAATGTCACCTTTGCGGAGTCTAGGAGTGCCCCCACCAAAGCTATTCCTGAATCAGTTTCAGGAGAGTTCAGCTTTGATGATCTCATGCATTCCATCAATGAAGAAAAGGACTCAAAAGCTTCCACTTCACCCAGAGTGGAACCTGTTAATCACAATGGACATGATGATGACTATGTTGATACACCCTGAGTGAATAAGTGTATTGGCATAATTAATACACCATGTCTAGAACCAATGAATGCTGATTTCCCTGGATCCTCAGCTGATGTGTTGAACGATAGAGGTTCATGTTCAACAGGTGAACAGACTCAAGATAACAGGGTGTCTAAAAATCTTGAATGCTGTTCGACAAGACCTGATGAAGATGGAAATGATATAGGAGAATCTTCATTGAGACATGATCCTAAGTGGATCAGGTGTCACCCCAATGATCAAATAATTGGTGACATCAACAAAGGAGTACAAACAAGATGAGACATCTTAGGAAACTTTTGTATGTTTTCTAGCTTTGTGTTCTTAATGGAGCCAAAGAAAGTAGATGATGCTCTAAAAGATGCCAATTGGATCACTGCCATGCAAGAAGAGCTCAATCAGTTTAATAGAAATAAAGTTTGGAAGCTGGTCCGTGTTCCTAAAGGTAAAACCATAATTGACACCATGTGGGTTTTCAGAAATAAGATGGATGAGAAAGGTCATGTCATTAAAATAAGGCACCACTGGTTGCTCAGGGCTATAGATAAGAAGAAGGGATAAACTATGAGGAAAAATTTGCTCCAGTGGCTAGCTTAGAAGCAATTTGTTTGTTTTTAGCCTATGTTGCCCACAAGAGCATGAAGATATTTAAAATGGATGTGAAGAGTGCATTTTTGAATGGTTAGCTGCAGGAAGAAGTATATGTCAAGCAGCCTCCAGGTTTTGAAAGTGAACAACATCCAGGTTTTGCCTATAAGTTGGACAAAGCTCTCTATGGTCTAAAACAAGACCCTAAGGCCTGGTATGACACTCTTACTGAATTCCTTGTAAGGTCTTGAACTCACGGATCTATCTAGACGCGACACCGTCCAACGAGTGCGGAATCCTCGTTAGCGGCTTGACGGTAAGATCACACGCACGGAACACGGAGACTACCACGCCGTTATACGAACGACGACGAAAGTACCTACACGATGATTCTCTCCGAAAACACTCTCTGAATACTAGTAAACTCGAGATCGCCTTTGCTTAATTACTCTCCGAAATTCTGCAAAAGTCTGATAATTATTCGAGTTAATCCTTAATTATACTAACCAATTCGAGTTTCTCTTAGGACAAATTCGAATCAGGCCCAAGGCCCATTCGAATTTGTCCACTTGACAAATTCGAAATTGCCTTAAGTACAAATTCGAATTTAGGTGTAAATTCTAATTTCACTATCATATTTCTATTTGAACATATGTTTTAACTTATGTTTGAATTAATCTTTGAACTTTATGTTTGAACTTCTTGTAATACATTACACCAAGTTCAAACATACAAACAATCATTATCAAACACACATAATTACATATATCAAATACCCGTTAATATTCAATACCTAGTAACATGACTTACACAAAATGCTAACACAACTTAGACTGCTTTCGTCACACAGGGTGTACCAACATTCCTTACGAGCAACGGGTACTCCAGAGGTAAAGTGGATACCACATTGTTCATAAAGAAGGTGAAGTCTGATATTATGTTTGTTTAAATTTATGTGGATGACATAATATTTGGTTCTACTAATGAGCAGCTATGCAATAATTTCTCACTACTCATGAAATCAAAATATGAAATGAGTATGATGGGTGAACTTACTTTCTTTCTAGGATTACATGTTAAACAAACCTCAATGGAATTTTTATTAAAAAAAAAGTATACTTTAGATCTTTTTAAAAGGTTTAAATTTGATCAAAGTTCTCCCATCAAAACCCCAATGGCAACCAATGTAAAATTGGATGCTGATGTCAGTGGCAAAGCTATTTCAGTAACAGCTTACAGAGGCATGATTGGGAGTTTGCTATACTTATCTGCTAGTAGACCAGATATCATGTTTGCTACCTGTTTATGTGCTAGGTTTCAAGCTGATCCTAAGGAGTCACATCTAGCTGATGTAAAAAGAATCTTCAGATACCTAAAGGGCACACCAGGTTTGGGTCTTTGGTATCCCAAAGACTCCAGATTTGAACTAATTGGTTATTCAGATTTTGATTTTGCTGGATGCAGCCTAGACAGGAAAAGCATAATAGGTGGATGCCAACTCCTTTGTGGAAAGTTGGTCAGTTGGTGTGGCAAGAAGCAGAACTCAGTTTCTACTTCTACTGCTAAAGCTGAGTACATTGTTGCTGGAAGCTGCTGTGGGCAGATTCTATGGATGCGACATCAGCTTGAGGATTATAGACTTGTATATGGGAAAACTCCTATTCTGTGTGATAATACAAGTGCCATAGCTATCTCCAACAATCCAGTTTTTCATTCCAGAACAAAGCATATAGAAGTCAGACATCACTTTATCATAGATCACATCCAGAAAGGTAATGTGGAGGTAAGTTTTATTTCCACAGGTGAATAGCTTGCAGACATTTTCACCAAGCCTCTTAATGAAAATAAGTTTAATTACCTTGTAAGCAAGCTGGGCATGTTAAATAAGAGTGACTAAGTGTCATTGGTGCACCAAATATCGCATGTTCATACTGTTCAGATTTCTCAGAACAGCTTGGACAGAACAGGCTCTACTTGTTCTGTACTTAGCCAAATTCTGAATACTTGGACAGCTTGGACATATAACAAGCCTGACAAAATACGTTTTATTCTAAAAGTTGTTCTGTTATACAAACCTCTAACCTGCTCACTCTCTCAACCTGTTATACAAGACATTGTTTTGTAATCTGATCAGCTATTGAACAGAAACTTGTTCTCATCTAGCTGCACAGGTTGAATGGATAGATTGGGGATGATCAGTTTGTGATGAAACCTGCTCATCACAGGTTTGAACAACAGCTTGGAACATCAGTTTTAATTACCTTTCTTCATGTTTAAGTTTCTTAAATTCTGTATTTATTCAACTTAATTACCTGCGGATAATGTTTGTTAATGTGTGTTAGTAGTTAAAAGGGTCAAGTGGTCTGACAACCGTTCTGATATGGCAAACCGTTCCGTTTTCCGTTAAAGAACATTTCAAATCAACCGCCCAAACCTTTCTCTCTCCTCATCGCTCACATTCAAATCCTATAAAACCTCTTTCATTGTTCCATCTTCTTCTTCTTCTTCTCTACTGCTTCCATAACTACCTGAAAAACCCTAAATCGACTAAGTGTCAAGAAATCCTTCATATGACTACTTTCCAAATGGTTCACCAAAACAACTCCCTGCTACCAGTATTCGTTGGTGACGATGTTCTGAAACATCCTGTTGTCACCACAATGCTCACTCTCAAACCCACCAACTACATAGCCAACCTAACCATTCCCAAAAACTATGTGGGAAAGGGGTATGAAAAAATGGTGAAGTTTCTGCAAGTTCATTCCCTGCACTATGCTATGACTACCTCTCGTGGTATTCTGTATGAGGAGATGGTTTATGAGTTTTGGTACACCTGTGCTTATGATCCTACAACCAAAACCATCAGGAGAAGCATCCTCAATGGGTCTCAAACCATTGAGATAACTTTTGCACTTCTCAGGGAAGTTCTTCATCTTCCTGTTGCTGAGACCTATAATAAACCACAGCCTGAGGATGATCAGATGGGCAACTTGCTACGCTTCTGTGGAGTAGCAGAACCAAAAGTTGGAGCTACACTATTCCAGAGGGATTTATCACCCACTTACTGTTTCTTATTTGCCTCAGTGGTGATGTCTTTTGGCTGCAAAGTTGGTTCTTTTGACCAGCTTAGCAGGGATGAAATTCTCATAGTTAGCAGTTTGTGGATTGGACTACACTTAACATGGCCAGATGCATCTTTGTGAAGTTGAGGAACTTGGTGCAGCAAGAACATCGTCCTGCTGCTGTCAGATACCCAAGATTCTTAAGCCTCATCGTCAAGCATGTATGTGGTGAGCATCTCTATAATTCACAACCATATCTGTCAAATGCTGTGTTTCCTGTGATAGGAAACAGGGTTTTCTACACCCCAGTTCTTGCCAATGAACCCCCTCTGTCAACATTAATGAGGCGGTTACTTGGTTTGGTGGAAGGAGCCACTACTGTGAGGGTGGATCCAGTGGCTGCTCTCAAGAGAAAATCCAAATCCAGGCCCAAGTTGGTGAAAAGGGGACTGCAATCGACTAAAGCTGAGCCTATCCGCAAGAAGGCTAAAACAGTTAAGTTTAAGTCTGCCCCATCAGCCTCAGTGGCTGAGGGGGAGCAGACTCCTCACCCTGGTTCATCTGTTGAACCTGGAGACTTTGTGGCTGGTGCCTCTATGGCACCTGAAACCATGGAACAGGTTAACCCCCCTGTTTCTGACCCAGTCTCACATCCAGTCAAAGCAAAACCCCTCATCACTTCCCCACAACATCCATCTTCCACTTCATCCCTCAAATCATATAACCGATGCAAATCCCTAGCCAAAAAGAAACCATCATCCAAAACTAGCCCCTCTGATCCCTCTCAATAGGAGTCAGTTGAAACAGAAGGAACCCCTGCTGCTTTTCCTATTTTGGGAAAAAGTTCAGCACATTTGGAGCAGGCTTCAATCCAACAAGAGTCAACCTAGAGTCAGCCTAGACCCTCTGGTTCCTCCCAACAAGAACCAGTTGTACAAAAGGAGACTACCACATCCACTATCCCAGCCTCCCAAGAGGGTGAGGATATTGAAAGACAGGAGTCCACTCCACACCATACTGAGTCCACACAGTCTCCACTTCCTACTTCTCTTACACCATCTGAGTCTGCACGAGGTGCCAAAGCTGCTGGAACAGACCATCCAGCAGATCAGCCTCAAACTTCTGCTCTTGGTGATACGGTTGTTGTACACCCAACAGCTGTTGAAGGACCCTCATCTCAAGCTGATGAACCTAAGGGATTGGACCATCCCTCTGGTGAGGCTGCTCCCCAAGTGCACATTCCATGATCAGGTTTCACCACTGATGATGTTGAAATGCACATCCCTTCTACCCATGAAGAGGTGCCTGAAAACCATGGTGCTACTGAGGGAACCACCCCAGGTCTTGATGAAGGTGCTACAATACAAGCAGCATCTGAAAGGCCACCAACTCCTACCACTTCACCTCATGATGTAGATATAGCCACTGCTGAAGGTTACCCTGACGCTTCCAAGCTGGGCCATCTAACATAAACCTAGGCTGTGGAATTACTCTCCAAAGTCTCCCTGCCTTCCCCCACTAATCCACAAACTCCTACATCTTTCACATCACCATCACATTCACATTCTTCACCATCTACCTAATCCAAAAAATCCACACATACTCCTCCAACCCCACAGATATTCCTTTGAAGGATTAGCTATCTTTGCTGACCAACAAAGTTGGTTCTTTGGAAACCTCATTGACCTCCTTACCTTCTATCATATCAGACTCTGTGTCTGCTCGGCTTCAGGGGTTCCTTGATTCGTTCAGAACTTCTTTTCCCACCCTGCTCCCCAAGCTGATCAATCCTCTCAGCTGCTTGCACTCACTGCACAGCTGCAAACACTATCCTCCACCCTCTCAACAATTCTTTCTTCCCAACAGGACTCTGTGTCCTCACTGTCAGCTGTTTCCCAACAGCTGTCAGCTCTACTTGATACTTGCACAAACACTCTCCCTTCCACCTTGGCCATCTTGAACACCTTAGTGGTCTTTCTGCCCAATTCATGTGTCATCAAACTTTGATGATATACAAGATTCTCTTGAAATCAATCTTGCACAACTTCAGAGTTTGGTGTTCACGGCTTCTGACAGGGAAGCCATTGCTCAACTGTCATCCCTTGCCACCTCTCACTCTATGTCTCTTCAAACATGTGTTACCCAACTTGCAGAGGTTAAGGATAACTTGACTTTCTTAGTGCATAGCCTTGTTGGTTCTAAACCTGCTGCCAAAACTGCTGCCCAGCCTGCTGGATCCGTTGCTACAGGCAGACCCATTGTTGAAGGCTCTATGCCATCTCCTTCAAACGGGGAGAAGATATCTGCCTCAAAGACCAAGTCTAAGCGGGAGAAGTTTTCATCTCCCTCTAAGGAGAAATCAGCATCAGTGGGACAAGCAGTAGGTCTTTTCCAAACAGGTCATACTGCAAATGTCTCCAAAACAAATGAAGATGCTTAGCCTACTCAGGCTGGATCTTCAAACTCTACACCATCTAAGGGGGAGGAATCCATTCCTGGGGACAGGCTAAGCAGAAGGAGCCATCTGGTCTTGCAGCAAACTGAAGAAGAAGAGGAAGAGGAAACTGAAGCTGTCGTAACCACGACAGCTATAGGGAAGAGAAAAGCCTCAGTGGACACTGACTATCTCAAAGCTGCTCAACTAAAAGTTGATAAAGCTCGGGCCAAAGACATGGGTCTCCCCATGGATACTTATTATGAATTCAAAGAAGAGCAGCTTCAGATCCTAGAAAAGCTAAAGTTAGAAGAAGCCTCTTCCTTGGATGTTCAAAGGAAACTGCTAGAGGCTGCCAATGAGTCAGTGGCTGAGAATGAAGGAGAGAAAGAAAAGGGTGCTCAAGTCTTTATGATCAAATCAAAGTCAGCATCCTCCTCTGCAAGAGCCCAAACACACTTTGACAACTTGGCAAGGAAGAAATTCTTTGATATTTCCAATAGAAGGCTTGCCAAGGAAACAATTGTCAAAGCTGTCCCCATTTCAAAGAAAGGCAAATAGTGGAAAATCCAGATGACCATGCTAGGTGCTGAAGGTCCATGTTGGGAAATAAACTAAGTATGTCAAGCTGTTAGTTAGGATTTTTCAAACTGTTAGTAGTATTTCTGTGTAATTACAAAGTTCAAGCTGCTAGTTCAAGAATCTCGAACTGCTAGTTCAAAATGTTCAAGTTGCTAGAGATAAAGTTCAAGCTGCTTCAGGAGATGATAACAGAAAGTGCTATAGATTAGGAAGTGATAAATATATCAAGATTTGAATATCTTCTAAAGATATCTACTTAAGGGAAATCACAGTTTGTTAAGGAAACAAATCAGAAGGTTATATATAGAGTTAGACTAGGTCTTTCTAATGTAATCGGTAATCAGCAATTGAAAATTGTAATTCGTATTCTGATTAAGTTTTTCAAGCCTCTAATGTTGTAAAACCCTATGGACAATATGTGTTCTTCATGTAATCAAACAGATTAGAGGTTCTTGTAATCAGTGATATATTAATACAAAAGGTTTTATAGTGTTTCTGTATTACTTATTCTGTTCTGAAAGTTTTTTTTTTAAAAACAATTAAGTGTTACTCCGCGAACTTCTTAATTGGGGTTTGATTCAAAACGAGATTATTGGTTTAACTCAGATTTATTGAAACTAGTTAATCTTTGGTGATTTGATCCTGTCAAGTGGTATCAGAGCCTAGCGTGTTTTTTTTTTTTTTTTTGTTTTCAAAGTTAGAAACTTTCGTTTTTAAATATCTAAATCTTTTAAAACTTTCTCTGCAAGGACTTAGGGTGCCTATGCTCAAACCCAATGAGTTCGAGATATGGAAACTCAGGATTCAACAGCACATTCAATTTATTGATTATGCCCTATGGGAAGCTATTGAAAATCCTTCTGCAGTTGTCCCTGAACTAGATGCTGAAGGCAAACCTAAAAGAACACCTCTTAAAACTGAGATTGAAAGAAATGCTAGAATGAATGAAGTCATAGCTCTCACTATTTTACAAATAGCTATACCTAATGCTTATCAACATCAGTTCAAAAAGTTTTATACTGCTCATTCTTTATGGCTTGCTTTAGAGAAAAGATTTGCTTGTGTAGGTCCCAAAAGGTTTCCCTAGTGAATTGTTCTAAGCTGTGGAGGGGGGTGAATACAGCAATTTAAAACACAACACTCTTTTCTCAATGTTTGTGTATATTATTAACAAGTGTTAGTTACAAACAAGCTTGATTACGGAAAGGTTCAAGCTGAGATGACAGATACAGTAGATGTTCAACTAATCTAAGACACACTCAGACTAGATACAATGAATACACTCACTTAGATGGACTCACTGATTTTACAAGACAGAGATGGACAGTTTAACAAGAACAGCTTACACACACTCTACTGTTTTATTCAAGCAGACTTGCATGCATGGAATAACACACTTCAATGCACGATCTGATTTCTCACTCATGGTCTTGTCTCATGATCCTTAGAAACTTCCTTTTATACTCTCACTGAGAATCTCAGTGAAGCTTCCGCATTGGACGATGAGATAGTGGGATGTCTTTCTAAAAAGACAAAACAACTTTTCTGCGCATTCTGATAAAGAAGACTTATCTTCATGTGGCAGAATCTTTGTCTTTTTCTTTTTGTCTTTGTTACATAAGCCTTTAACTAAAAGTGGAATGTCAACTTTGCATCTTTCTTCTTTTATAAAGGCCTTTTTGATATAAGCATTGATATGTCACCCATTTCAAATATCCTCTTTGTCTTCATGTAACAGAACAGCGTAGGCAGCTTTGGCAGTTTCTGTTTTCCACTTTGTCTTCGACTTTGTAAACTGATCTCGTAGCCAAAAACAATACATGAGGACTTGGAAACATATTCCATAGAGTGTTTAGCCGGTTCACAAAGAACAGGTTCTGTTCAGAAAGAATATAACCATTAAGATCTGTCCAAGCTGGTCAATAGAATAGAGCAGCGTAGACAGTTTATGTTCAGCCTGTTCAGCAGACAGAACAGCTTGGACAATCTACCTTTGTTGCAACGAATGCAACAGGGTAAACAGCTTTGGCTGATATTGCAAATCACTTTTCAGGTTTTAATAAGGCATTAACAGGCCTTAAATTATACCTTCAAGTGCATCAAACAGGTTTGATTAAAAATCTCCCCCTAAGATGTAGAGCAGGTTTGATTGAGGCCTTTTTGTGCCTAACAATCTCCTTCTATTTGCAATAATCAGTCTAAGCTGATTTTATCAATAATCACTATATATTTTTACAATACATTTTGCTGAAATGAAATTATAAAATCAAAGTAAAGTAAAAGATCAGTTTATATATATACTGATTCTTGATTACATAAACAACACATGTTTTTACAAAAGTACAACTGATGTACTAATGCATATTACAACTAACGTAAAATAGAAGTTACAAGTAATGTAACAAATGTACACAAATTCCATAAGTTGGAGTGTTGATGATGGGAGCAAGTAATGGCAAGCCTGTCCAACTGATGGATAGCTTCCATTCTTCATCTACTCAGATAGTAGATGGACTTTACGACAGTGGTGGTGGCACTCCTTCAAACATTTTTTTCAAGCTGCTCCCTGGTTTCCTCGAAATCCTCTATTTCAACTCTGAGGAACATGAAACTGGGATTTTGAAGCTCCCCTCTATCATAAAAGCCTCTGAGATGATCCTAAATGGCTGCTCTCCACTTTATGGATTGCCTGAAGGAGTTTACAAGTTTGAATGCAACAAGCTGTTTGAGACCAACTTTGTGCAGGTCAGATGCTCTTTGGAAGCACTTCTTCTGTGTAATAGGATCTACAAAAAATACCCCCAGCTCAGGTGCTTCAATCAGCTTGCCTTCCTCAAATTCCACTCCTTTGGGCAGCCTATGGTCTACTCCTTTGATCTCTACTGCAACATCACCTTGTTCAATCATGATTAGGAGTTCTTCCAGCTCTGTATCCTTTCTGTTTCTCTTGGCCTTTATTTTGGGGGTAGTCACTGAGACACCCTTACTCTGTTCTTCTGAGATCAGGCCAAGATCTCTCACTCTTTCCATCAACTTTTTGACGTATGCCCTGATAGTCTTAGCCGTTTCAGACTTAGACTGGCTCAGGGCAACTGCCAACTCCACCCATTCTCTGTATCCCATCTGACCAACGTAATTGTAATCATATGCTTCCAGTTTTGGGCCTGTTGCACCCATTCTGGTTATCTGTAGCTTCCACTGTTTGCCTTTTCTTGAGATGGGAACAACTTTGACAATTGATTCCTTGGCAAGTCTTCTGTCAGCAACATCAAAGAACTTTTTCCTTGCCAAGTTGTCAAAGTGAATCTGGGCTCTTGCAGAGGATGCTTTCTTGGACTTGGTCACAGAGACCGGAGCACCCTGTTCCCTATCACCTTCCTTTTCAACTGCTGACTCCTTAGCAGCTTCAAGCAATTTTCTTTGCACATCCAAAGAAGGCATTTTAATTTTGCTTGCCTCTTTGAATGCAAAGGATCTGACAGCTTTGGCTGAGGCTTCTTCCTTTCTTAGTCTTTCTAGGGCTTGGAGTTGTTCATCTCTGTACTCATAGAATTTCTCCATAGGAACACCCATTTCCTTAGCCCTTGCCTTGTCAAACTTTAGCTGCGTTGCTCTTTGGTGGTCAGGGTCTACAACTGCTTTTCTCTTTCCCTTGGCTATTATAGTTTGAACAGCTTCAGGAACCTCTTCCTCTTCTTCTTCTTAATTCTTCTTCCAGAATCAGATGCCTCCTTGTGCTTGGCCTGTCCCCAGGAATGGAATCCTCCCCCTTAGTTTGTGCAGGGTTTGGATATCCAGCCTGAGCAGCTTCAGTGTGATGGGAGACATCTTCAGTTGGTGTAAGGTCTACCTAACACAGATCTATCTAGACGCGGAACCGTCAACGAGTGCGGAATCTTCGTTAACGGGTAGACGGTAACAACACTCACCAGAAACACGGAGACTATCAACGAGCTCTACGAACTACACAAGGACGCACCTAGCAGAAGATTCTCTCCGAAACAACACTAACACTGATGATAAACTCGAGATCGCTTTCTGCTTAATCAAATCTCGAACTCTGCAAAAAGTCTGATAATATTTCGAGTCTATCCCTAATTATAGAGGCTAATTCGAGTCTGCCATGGGCTAAACTCGAATCCGGCCCAAGGCCCATTCGAGTTTGTCCTCACTGACACTCTCGAATCTGCCTACTAAGTAACATTCGAATCTACCTAAGTGACTTATTCGAATCTAACCTAGATTCGAATCCTAGTCCTTTGAGATTTCGAATTTACCTTTTCACATAATTAACTTAGTACTGAAACTTATGTTTTTAACCTATGTTTGATTTTATCTTTGATCTCTATGTTTGAACTTCTTGTAATACCTTACATCAAGTTCAAACACACAATCAATAATTGTCAAACGTATATAAACATATATATCAAACACTCGTTAATTCTCAATACTTTGAATATCACTTAAACCAAAATGTTAGATCGCTTAGACTGCTATCGTCACCCAGGGTGTACCAACAGACTCCCCCTTGACGATAGCTTCTAACTAATTACATTTTGATTAAGTACTAGATCTATAGATACTACTACCTGAGTATATACCAGCATCTATACATACTCTGACAACCTTTTGGAACTTTCTGGCTTCAGATCTCCATCCTTCATGAAAGAAGATATGTTGACCATGAAGCTTCTTCAGATCCTCCTTAGACAGATTCATCAGATGCAGAGGATCATATACTCTCAAAAGAACTTTGTCATCTTGATCCTCCATGATGGCTTCAACAGTTTCATTGTCCAGGTACCACCACTTCATGTTGGACAAAATATCTTGAATCATCTTCTTCATTGGCACCCTTCTTAAGCATTTGACAGGCTTGTAAACCATTTTCGCCCATGGTCGTCCTGTATGCGGATCTATCCTTGAAGAATCCTCAACTCCTTTTCCAGAGCTTGGTTTGAGTCTCTCAAACCTACCGGATCTCCCTTCTCGTCTGACTATCTTCGCGATCACTTCAGCATATTGATCATTTCCGATATTGATTAACTCTTTCCATGCCAGCTCTTCACCTCTACCTTCGGCAATGTATTGAACACTTTAAGCTTGCGCCTTAGGTATTGGAGACCATCTCTCCTCTTTAGAATAAAGAGCTGCAGTTCTCTATCGGAGAACCAGCTAATAATGCCTCCAGAGAAGTTTTCTGCACCTGGAATCCTCATCGTCTTCTTTATCTTTGGCTCAGTCTTCTTCTCTTCCTTTCGGAACTGAAGATTTAGCAATTCAGCTCTGCTCGGCTCTCTTTCAGCCTCTTCCATTTCTGAATCATCTACCGAGGCCACTCTGATGCCATCAATATCTATCACATGTTGTTCAGTATGCTCATATAATTCTATGACAGGTTGGGATTGGATGATTACTTCGTTTACATTATCGTCCTCATCTATCACAACCTCCTCATCAGATCTCCAATCGGCTACATCTTCTGGCACAAACTCACCCTCTTCCAAATCCTCCACATCATCTTCAAAATAAAAATTCATCTCTAATGGCTCTTCATCAATATCCATCAATGCATCAATTATTTCACGCACTTGACTTTCTGAGACCTTTGATGAACTTGCCTCACCCATTCCAGCTCCTGATTGACTTGGCTCCCCCTGAGTCTGAGCATCCTGAGCAGAAGAAAAACCTACTGGCTCATTCTGTCTTTGAATGCTGGGCTCATTGCCATTTCCATCTTCATTCTCATCATCATCATCTCTGCGCACTTCTTGATCACGGCACGATGTCTCCCCCTGAGCCTTTATATTTTTCAGTAATTGTTCAATTAGGGAGCGCATCGACCTTATCTCTGCTGCTTGATCAGCGACAAAAGATTTTAGCTCCAAGTTCTCTTCCTGCACTTTGTCCACTATCTTTTTTAGATCGGCATTCTCGTTATCCAGATTTGCATTGTGCTTCTGAATCTCACCGATTGCCGTTGTTAGGCCTAAGATCTGGATTTGCTGAAAGTCAACTCTATCTTTTAGCTGCAAAAACCTTTGATTTTCTGTGTATGTGGATGAGGTAGATGGGATGGATTGAATTGGAGTTGGAATGATCGGTGATGGGATATATGGTTCAGCATGTGGTGGTGATGGTGGTATGGTGGATTGAGTAGGTGGAGGTTGTACTGTTTCAGGCTGTGCTACTGAAGCGGAAATAGCTCCTTGCATAAAGCGATGACGCTTAGCCCTTTGCCTCGTCACTAATGCAGCAATCTCTTATTCTTCGAAATCAGAGTCATCAGACTCTCTTGATGCTCTCCGCCTCGAAACTTCTTCATTTACTACCAATCGCGACCCATAAGTTCCTATCTGAACTGTTGGTGCTGCTGTGTTGGTCTCTGGAAGTTCAACCTCGATCTCCTCCATATCTTCAGACTCGGTAGCTGACGATGACATGTCATTACCGGTTTGAGGAGGTTGATATTCATCTACTTGCCTGAAAATATCTTCTTCTCGTTCCGGAGGCTCTAGTAATTGATCAACCAGCTGAGCAGTTATTTCTTCATTTGCATGAGGCCCAGAAGCCCAGATTTCTTCCAATGTTTGCGCTATCTACTCAGATTCTGGTGCGGCACTTGAAGGCCCTGCCTCTTCTACCTCTGGCTGTTGACTTGTCGAAGGCCTAGCTGCCTGAATTTGACTCGCAGATGTTCTTTGGTGTCGCCTTTGTTGCTGAGCGCGCGGTTGTTGCTGTCGTTGTTGAGGCTGTCGAAGCGGAACTTCTACTTCACCTGCCCAGTTGGCATTATCTGGTGCCTCAAAGTTCCTGTCGATAACTGCTCCAAACAAAGGTCTCTCGACCGGAACCGCTAATTTTCCTCTGTGCGCAGAGCAGTCAGCAAAAATCCTTTTATCCATGACCGCGACACTCTGAATCTCATTTAACTGCGGCAAATTTGGCAAAAAGTGCCGGATGAGCATCATTTTAAAACGAGGATACAAAAGAAATCTCTGCTGCTCTGGAGCCGTTATTTGATTAACGAACTCCGAGAAAAACATCTCCGAAAAGCTGAATTTCTGATTATAAACCAACGCAATTATCCCAGATTGGATCTTTGAGACGATATAATCAAATCCTGCTTTCTTGGCTGCGAAGCACACCATGAATACGTGCGCCAAAAATCTCCACTGCCCAATAAGCCCGTTCTTCATGTAAGATGTCTTCGTAACATCTAAACTATATCCCATTCTCAGAAAAGCAGCTTGCCTAATACTTAAGGGAAAGTCAAAAATAGGCCCATTTTCTTCTTCTTGAGAACCCAGCTGCAAAACCTGACGCAGCATATCAGCAGAAAAGACTAGCGGCTGTCCAGCTATTCTAGTCCTTAGAACTGTCGGGGTGACAGTGCAATCAACTTGCAAATGCTCGTTAAACTGGCGTACATATGGAATAACAATCTGAATGTTATGAGACAAATCAAATGCAATCCTAGACTCTACTAGGAAATCCAGCATCTGACGAAAACCCTGCGCCTCAGGGATATGATGGTCGGGGGGAATGACCATATTATGCTTCGGCACAAAAACTCTGTCAGCCATATCTGCACAATAGATAAATTATCAGAATTATGAACAATAAACTTGCTTAAATTCAAATTTGTTTTATTCTGAACTTGTTTAAGTACAAAATCTAACACAAATGAATTTCTACAAGTTTAATTAAATTTAAATTGAATAATTCAAATAAAATGACAGATTCGAATTGACATATTCGAAGACACTCTATTTTGAGTTTGATGACAGATTCGAATGTAATGCTCTTCTCGAGTTTACTGACAAACTCGAGAGTGTTCATGAACGATTTCGAAATGTCGGCCCAACTCATCACCAAATTCCATGATTTTAACCATTTTGGACTCAGAAAATCACATTCATTAGTCCTACTAGGTTCTAATCACAGATATTTGCCTTTAATTTGACTATTTACCTGTCCAAACTTTGTAATTTTGAAAAACACGATTTCGACCTATAAACTTTCAAATATTGGTGATTTTTGGCTTAAATGGTGAATAAAACTACATGAATCTTGTACAACCCAGTTGATTATACCTAGATGTATCAGTAGAATCGAACACTCAAGCAAGAAACTCGACAAATTGTCGTTTTTGTGGAAAACGGTAGACTCGAGGAGATAGATTCGAAATCGCCAATAGATTCGAGAGTATAGATTCGAAAACAGTAATGACATAATGACGTTACTGTTAACCTATTTATACCACCTACCTTCGAATCTATGGCCAATGTCGAATCTACTGACAGATTCGAGACTACCCAAATTCGAGTTTAAGCTAAACTCGAATTACCCAAAACACTTAGAAAATTTCGAAAATTTTGAAATAAATTCAACTTTTTCAACTTTTTCAATTTTATTGTGTAGCATGATAAACTATGCCAAATCTTTTACCCTAAGCACAAGATTTTTCACGCAGTGTTTATTTTATCCAACTATGAATGCACCCTCAGTTATTTTTGACCTTTTTCCTAAGAAGAATAAAAAATAAAATAACATAAAATAAAATAAAATAAATAACAATTAAAATTTTAAATTTTTGACCAAAAATTTAACTTAGACTTAAACTATATTTACAACCTATGCTAAACACTTAACAAAATATTTTTGACGAGTATAGTCAAAGAAAGGTTCAATCAGATAGTAGTGTCAGATTCTCACTTTCAGTACTTAAACTTTCACACTTAGGAATTTTTATTCTTTTGATTGTTTGTCGTGACATACCCATTTAGCCGATTGTTGGTATTTACCCCTTTAAACATGCTACATTTCGGAAAATCCCTTGGCATTTTTATTTATCATGAAATTATCTTACGAGACTCAGACATAGACATACTTTTATGATCAAGGCATACAGACAAAGATTCTAACTTGTTGGTATTTGCAAACTTTCTTTAAAAGACAAACATCGGACACAGGTCTGTATTTTCATACAACAAAGTGTCTTAGTTTGACTTAAAGTTTATTATTAAAGCTAGCAAGACAGCGGTGACAGGTCTGTACCGACGTAGAACAAAGCGACGTATCTTGCTAACACGAATCTAAACAGAGGCAACAGGTCTGTACTTACGTACAACAGAGTTACATGTTTTCGACTCTCAATTTTGTATGATTTTTCTATTCTTTCCATTTTAAGATGTATTTGATGTTGCCATACATACCAGAAAGTTTGTATACCTCATTTAGACTCAAAGTTTGTATGTCTTGTTCATAAAAATTAAGACCGATTGGTCATACATCTAAGTTAGTGACACGTTTGACTTTTTCTTGAATATTTTATTAGCCTTGAGATTCCCTATATGTATAATGCCTACCAACACATCACACTAAAATAAAGTATAACACTTATATTTTAGGTGCATTATGTGTGAAAGCCTAAACACTTAGAGTTTGTAACGACTGTGCTAATTTTCGTCACTTTGAACCTATGCTTCTAAGACTTAACTCTTTTTCTTATATTCTCTTTTTTTGTATTTTTATGATTTTCTCTCTTTTTTCTTTTTTTTTTCATAAAAAATAGCAATAAAAGAAGATAACCTACTAATCTTACTAAAAATAGAAACAATCCTAAATTAGCAGACTTACTATAAAAAGAAAGAAATTCTACATCTATAAAAGGAAATAATCCACCACTAACGTCAAATTACTCTGGGTTGCGCATTCCATTTAGTTGAATTAAATATTCAAACCGTGACTTATCAAATGCTTTGGTAAACAAATCAGCATTATTATCATTCGTTGCCACTTTTACCAATTTGATTAAGTTCTTTTCAGCACAATCACGAATAAAATGATGCCTTATGTCTATGTGCTTTGTTTTACTATGTTTAACTGGATTGTTAGTTATAGCAATTGTAGATTGATTGTCTATCCTAATGGGAGTTTGAGTGTAAGCCAAACCGTAATCCCGCAATTTTTGTTGTATCCACAGAACCTGTGAGCAGCAACTACCAGCAGCAACATACTCGGCCTCGCACGTTGACACGGCTACCGACGTCTGTTTCTTGCATTGCCAGGATACGAGTCTCCCTCCAAGGAATTGACAACCTCCAGTTGTTGATTTGCGCGTCAAGCTGCAACCTCCGTAGTCAGAATCCGTGAATGCCTCCAACTCTAGATCTCCCTCCGCGTGATACCAAAGTCCCAGCTTCGGTTTCGACTTGAGGTATCGTAGAATCTGCTTCACAGCTTTCATGTGCATCTCCTTCGGATTAGCTTGAAACCTGGCACAAATACACACAGCAAACATGATGTCAGGTCTTGAAGCAGTTTAATACATAAGTGATCTAATCATGGCCCGATATAACGTCGGATCCACATCAGCATCACTTTCAGTACCCGGTCCGAGATTGTGATTCACTTGAATCGGCGTGCTGAAATGGGCAGTCAGTTTCGTTCCTTCCATCCCGAAACGTTCCAATATGTCATAGACATACTTCGTCTGATGGATAAACATCCCTTCCTTCTTCTGGTCAACTTGTAACCCCAAAAAGAAAGTTAACTCTCCCCTTGCACTCATCTCGAATTTCGACTTCATCACCTTCTCGAAATCCTTGCACATCTGTTCGTCTGATGATCCAAAAATGATATCATCGACGTACACTTGTACCAAGATAAAATGTTCTCCCTTCCTCTTAACAAACAGAGTACTATCTACCCTACCCCTTTCAAACCCGTTTTCTAATAAATGGTTGGATAGAGTCTCATACCACGCCCTTGGTGCTTGATGGAATCCATATAGAGCCTTATCTAAACGATATACTCTATCAGGATATTTTGGATCTGTAAATCCGGGCAGTTGTTCAACATACACCAGCTCCTTCACTTTCCCATATAGGAAAGCACTCTTCACATCTAGTTGATAGACCTTAAAGCCCTTGAAGGAGGCAAAAGCCAGAAACAACCTAATGGCTTCCAGCGTTGCTACTGGCGCAAACACCTCATTGTAATCGATTCCCTCCTCTTGGTTGAAACCCTTTACAACTAACCTAGCCTTGTTGCCAGTGACTATACCCCGATCGTCTCTTTTGCACTTAAAAACCCATTTGGTTCCTATGGCAACTTCCCCTCGAGGTAATGGAACTAACTCCCACACTTCTAGTTTCCTAAACTGCGAGAGTTCTTCCTGCATCGCTTCAACCCAGGAGTTATCCTTAAGTGCCATTTGCACATTCTTAGGCTCTACTTGCGATATGAAACATGAATAGAGACAGGTATGATATGCCTCGGAGTCGTTTATCATCGACAACAACATTGTGTTGTTATTTAAACTACTCCTAGTCCTCACACCCTCATTTGGATTTCCTATGATGCTTTCTATAGGATGATTCTTATTGATCCTAGATGTCTCTATTTCGTCAACTCTTAGATTATCTCCTAAGTTAGATCCTATTTCACCTAATGGGGGAACTTCCTCAGATTCTACATTTTCCTCCTCGTGGACATTTTCCTCAGAGTTGGCATTTGTTTCTTGAGTCTGGTTCTCAGTTGTAGGTGCTTCTGGATCATTGACTTCTGGAGATCCATCTTCATTCGAAGTAGGCTCGGATGTGGATTGAAATGTAGTCCTCGGAAAGGTATGACCATCGACATTCAGATGCAACGTCGCCATGTCCTTTTCGATTGTACCTGCATTATCATCCAAAGGAATGTTAAATGACTCAAATAATTTATCATAGTCAAATATCCATTCCGGACCTGTTTGGGGTTCATGTGTATAACTTGTGACTTCAATGTTATACACAATTTCCACTGTACCATTTGTTTTGTTAAAAACCCGTTTGTTTGGTGAGTTCGGCACATAACCTAGGAAGTATCCTTCGTCAGCCTTTTCACCAAACTTCGGTTGATGTTTTGTACGCAATAAAGTGCATGGTACCCCAAACGGTTCGAAGCCAGTTAAATTAGGTGGCCGTTTATTCAAAATTTCATGACAGGTTTTGTTCAAAGATTTGACAGTTAGGACCCGGTTTAAAATATGACATGCGGTATTCACTGCCTCCCCACAAAACATGGTAGGAAGCTTTGAATCCGAAAGCATAGTCCTAGCTGCCTCAATCAGTGTCCTGTTTTTACGTTCTGCCACCCCATTTTGTTGAGGCTCATATGGTGCACTGAATTGATGCACTATGCCCTTTGAGAGGCAATATACACCAATTACAGTGTTTTTGAACTCAGTTCCATTATCACTACGAAGCCTTTTATCCCGTGTTCCGTAGGAATTCGCCACTTGGTCTAAGAACCCGATGAGCTTGGAAGCCGTCTCGTCCTTTGTACCAAGAAAGAAAACCCAAGAAAATCGTGAGTAATCGTCAGTGGTAACCAAACAATACCAACTACCTCCTACACTCCTTTTGTTGATTGGTCCGAAAAGATCCATGTGCAACAAATCGAATGTTGAGGTTATGGAGTTCTGCGTCTTGGACTTGTGTGTCTTCTTATATTGTTTGCCCTTCTTGCATGGTAGACACTTGTCCTCGAACTGAAAACTCTTCATAGGCACACCTTGCACCAATCCATTTTTCGTTATGTAGTTCATTTTTCTTTGGTGCAAGTGAGCCATGCGTCTGTTCCACAATACCAATTCCGTCTCTGAAGCTTTGGATAACAAACAGATTGGCCCCATCGAAGTCTCCGGCTTGTTCATATCAAGCATGTACAAGTCATTTTTCCTTGGTGCCCGCATCAATACCCATTCTTCAGGAATCTTGAATCCCGGTTTTAGCACTAACGCTTCAGTGTCAGTGAACAACACTGAATTCTTCTTGTCACAGATTTGAGATACACTAATGAGATTGTGAACCAATTTATCAACGTGATAAACTTGGTCCAACTTGATCGTCCCATTTGTGACCACTCCAGTACCCGTGATGTTTCCTGCCTTGTTTCCCGCGAATGATACAAATCCCCGATTCCCACCCTTGAAGTTTGTAAGGAGACTTCTTTCCCCTATCATGTGCCTGGAGCATCCACTGTTGACGAATCATTTGTTGTTTGGACCTGTGGTAATCTCCTGCACATGAAAGAAAATAGGTTAGTTATCACGGGGAACCCAAGCCATAACTGACTTGGTTACACCATTCTCGTCCACATACTTAAACTCTTTCAAATACCCATCTCGCCTTTCAGGTGACTTGGGTCGTTGAACAGGAGTTTGTTGTGGTGCCGAGTGATGTAAATTCACTCTCTGCCTTTGAGTAGGCATTTGTTGTGGAGCTCTTGAATAATTCCGATTATATTGCATTTCAGATTTTGATCCCTGAGCTCTTACCGGTGTGATGTCTAATAAGAGTGTGTGACCTAACCGGAGTGTATGCTCTGCTAGGTGTTGTGCTCCTATATTGTTGTTGAGGTCCAGACCTAGATTGATTTACGACTTTGTTCGGTGAATTAGTCCTAACCACTTCCTTTGGTCCAACCTTTACCGGTATTTGTTTCACAACTTGTTTTGGTGTAGCCTGCACAGTTTTCACGGTACTCTGAGAACTACTAGTGCTTGCCACACTGGTTGAGGGCTTAACTGGTGTTCGCTTCCCTGTCTTAGGTGTAACTTCAGTTTTCCTAAGCGGACAGTTAGAAGCAACATGCCCCTTTTCATGACATCTAAAGCAGGACATCTTGTCTATGGACTTCTTGTGTGCTCCCTTAGACTTAGGTGTCTCACTAGTGTCTTGGTCCTGATGAACATCTATTGCGACTGGTTCATCGTCTTGATCATTAAAATCAATTTTATGTTTTCCTGCAGGTGTTTCACTGGAGGAAGACACAAATTTGACTTTCTTAACCTTGACGGTTGTATCAGTCACCTTAGGTGTATTGTCTATTATAGGCTCAGATATAGGTGTAGGTATGTCCTCTAAGTCTACTGATTTATCAGTTTTCTCCTGAGGTTGAGGCATGTAGTTTGCATTAAAAGGAGGAGGAATTTCATGAAATCTTAGACCTATAGGCTTTTTAGATTGGCGTTGAGCATCTAAAACTTTCCCTAGGTTAAGACTTGAATTCCTAAACTTCTCTAGCTTACTATTCGCCTCAGCTACCTTTACCTTTGTTTCAGCTAGCTCTACTTCTTTTGTCTTAAGATCTTTGGTTAAAGCCTCTACATGCTCATACATCAGTTCTAATCTTACGCACTGTTCACTCAGCTTGTCCTTTAGAACTATGACATCTTGGGCATCAGCTTTAAGTTTGTCCTTAAGATCTTGCTTAATGTCGTTAAGGCTAGCGTTGTTAGCTTTTAAAGATTCATTTTGAGCAGTTATGGTTTTATGTGATTCTAAGACTAGATTTAACCTATCGTTAGAAGTAACAGATAACACACATAATTCATGAAAAAAGGAGTAAGTCAGACTAACCTTTGTGTTCCCAGATTCCACGTTGGCCATTTGAGCGGCAAACTCCAGAAGCGTCTAATCATTCGTCTTCTCCACCCACATCGGACTACTATCCATTGTGGTCTGCTCTTCCCCTTCACACCCATTCTCCGTGACTTCAGCCATAAAAGCCCGAGCATTTGATTCTGCATGTGAGCTCCAGTCGTAAGTACCATCTAGCTGTCTGTCTGATGTGACATTTGATAATAGACCAGCTAGGTTGGCTTGACCGGCAGATGAACTCGGAAGGTATCGCTGTTGCGACTGATTCTGAAACTGTCCATGATGCTGATTCTGCCCTTGGTACGTATCTACCTTCGATCTTTGACATTCTCTGGCGAAGTGTCCCAGACCTTGACAATTATAGCACTTGACCTTGGACTTATCAAATCCAATTCCCTTATTGTTCATCGTCAAATTCCTCCCAGTTCGTTTGATGAATCTTTTAACCCGTTGGGTTACCATGGCCAGTTGCCATTTTAGATCCATTTGCTCAAGATCGTCAGGGTCGACCTGATCATAATCTTCATCCCAGAGAGCAGGATCGTTTATTTTCCCCTGAACGCAGTTCCCGTACGCGGCCACAAATGAAGCAAGCAAGTTCAAATGTTCTTCCGCTGATTTTGCGCTCATGGGCATCTTAGAGTAGCCCTGAGATGTTGGTGGCTGAGTTGCTTGAGGTAGCTGTTCTTCCGATCTTCCCAACCCTAAGAACGCTCTATTCAGTGTGTCATCAGTCTCTGCTGGTGACGACGTTTCTCCGGTGAAAAACGCTGTAGCAGTCTTCAGATCAGCTGCGGCTGAAGGTTTTGTTGATTTTCCAAAATACATGGCTGGATTTTGGACTTGTTCGTAATCCGTTTCGGCCTTCAGTAGCTCGAAATGATAAGCTCGCAACGTTCCCACGATATCCTCCAAAGACTGGGTATAATACTTATCCTCATTAAGCTTTATCATTGCCACATACAACCACTGTCATAGAAAGAGGAGGAACTGGCAGCATTGTTGTCCATGGGAAAGTAGGGAGAATTAGAGATCTAGAGTTAACACACACTCTATCTGCTCTGATACCAGTTGTAGGTCCCAAAAGGTTTCTCTAGTGAATTGTTCTAAGCTGTAGAGGGGGGGTGAATACAACAATTTAAAAGTCAACACTCTTTTCTCAATGTTTGTGTATATTATTAACAAGTGTAAATTACAAACAAGCTTGACTGCGGAAAGGTTTAAGCTGAGATGACAGATAAAACAGATGTTCAACTAATCTAAGACACACTCAGACTATATACAATGAATACACTCACTTAGATGCACTCACTGATGCATGGAATAACTCACTTCAATACACGATCTGACTTCTCACTCTTGGTCTTGTCTCATGATCCTTAGAAGCTTCCATTTATACTCTCACTGAGAATCTCAGTGAAGCTTCCTCATTGGACGATTATATAGTGGGATGTCTTTCCAAAAAGACAAAACAAGTTTTCTGCACATTCTGATAAAGCAGACATGTCTTCATGTGGCAGAATCTTTGTCTTTTTCTTTTTGTCTCTATTGCATAAGCCTTTAACTAAAAGAGGAATGTCAACTTCGCATCTTTCTTCTTTTATAAAGGCCTTTTTGATATAAGAAATGGTCTGTTGCCCATTTGAAATATCCTCTTTGTCTTCATGTAACAGAACAATGTAGGCAGCTTTGGCAGTTTCTGTTTTCCACTTTGTCTTCGACTTTGTAAACTGATCTTGTAGCCAAAAAAATACATGAGGACTTGGAAACATATTCGATAGAGTGTTTAGCCTGTTCACAAAGAACATGTTCTGTTCACAAAGAACAGAACACTTATGATCTGTCCAAGCTACTCAATAGAACAGAGCAGCGTAGATAGTTTATGTCCAGCCTGTTCAGCAGACAGAACAGCTTGGACAATCTGCCTTTGTTGCAACGAATGCAACAGGGTAAACAGCTTTGGCTGATATTGCAAATCACTTTTCAGGTTTCAATAAGGGATTAACAGACCTTAAATTATACCTTCAAGTGCATCAAACAGGTTTGATTAAAAATCTCCCTCTAAGATGTAGAGCAGGTTTGATTGAGGCCTTTTTGTGCCTAACAGCTGGCGATGCTAGCACAAAAAGAAATCAAAAAGATCTTCTAAAGCAGCAGTATGATAATTTTACTGGTGGAAAGAATGAAAACCTTACTCAAATCTTTGATAGGTATAATAAGTTGATAGGTGAGTTGGAGAGTGCTAAGGTTAGCCTGGACCAAGATGAGGTAAATACAAAATTCCTCAGGTCTCTCGGTGAAGAGTGGACTGTGTATGCTGCACAGTGGAGAACAAAGGACACTCTATATGAAATAGAGTTCGATGATCTCTAGAATAGCTTGAGAGTGTTTGAATCTGAAATAGATAATAAAAAGGAAACCTTTTCTTATAATCAAAACACTGCTCTATTATCATCTGCATCTAATGATAAATCAAACTGCTGTGATTCTTTTACAGGTTCCGATGGCGACTTCTCCGTGGTCAACTATGAGGCCTTTGTTGTAAGTGATGGATTGTTTGCTGTCAATCTTGAGAATCTGGAACAAATCCATCCAGATGATCTAGATGAGATGGATCTAAAGTGGCAACATGCCATGCTGACAATGAGAGCTAAGAAGTTTCTCAAAAGGACTGGCAGAACAAACTTTCAAGCCAGATCAGAAGGCAAGTCAGCCTTTAATAAATCAAGGGTTGACTGCTTCAAATGTCACAAACTTGGACACTTTTCTAGAGAGTGTAGATCACAAAGTTAGCAGCAGCCAAGAACCCAAAGGACCAGTCAGACACAACCTTCACAGGCTCTTGTTTCACAAGAGGACAATGTTTTTGACTGGAGTCACCAGACAGAAGAAGAGTATCAGAATCAAGCTCTTATGGCAAAAACTACAAGTGTCACTTCCATTGATTTACCATCTGAGGTAAATGCTAAACTCTGCTCCCAAGCATGCAAAAATATGATTAAAAGTACAGAGACCATAATTAGAGCATGTGTAAAACTCTAGCTAAGATGGAAGAGAGGAGGTATGAGTATATGCAGGTAATAGAGGATCTTGAAAAATAGATCAATGACTATAAAGATAATGAGATTCAGATGGGACATGATAGGACATATCATAAGTGGGAGAAAAAGGAACTTGAAGAGAAGATAGAGACCCTTAATAAGAAACTAGAAGAGGCTGAACAAAGGGTGTTGGAAGCTAACAAGAAAGTAGAAAGTATTAACATTGATATAGGTAACTTCAAGTAAGCCAACCAAAAGTTAGAAGACCTAATGGAAGTTCAGTTAAAAGATAGAGAAAAGTCTCAACTATATCCCAAGGAAGGAATAGGATACAATGCCACCCCCACCTCCTTATAATAACAAATACATTTATCCTATGAGTGAAGTTATTGATAGGCTTGGAATGAACCCCTAGATGAGAAGGTGAAGACTGTAGATCCTGTCCTTGGGGATAAGCCTGAGTTGGTAGATGGACTGTTTACTGATGTACACAGTGATGATGAGGAAGAAGAGGGTAATCATAAAACCATGAGTGTACCCATAATAACCTTAGTTTCTAACCCTATTAAGGTTAATACATCTAACAGAGAGAGTAAGGGTGTTATTAGAACCAACAGCATGTAGGTAGAAACCAACAACATGAAGAATAAGCCTAACAATTTGAAAGGTAAAGAGAAGATGAGTGAACACATGCATGCTTCAAATGTCTCTGTACTTTCTAACTGTAGTTTTGCATCTTCATCTAAAGCATGTATAAAGGGTAAAAATGTTCCAGTGTGCACATGCCAAAAGCATGGTGTACAAAAGTTCCCTAAACAGCAGCAGGTGAGGGGAAATCAAAGGAACAAGAATCAGTTCTGGTCACACAGAACTGGTTCTTCAATCAAAACAGCCAAAAGATGTTTTCACTGTGGCAAGAACAACCATTTGGCCAAACACTATTTTTACAACCTAAATTTTGAAAGGCCAACTGTTTTTCAAAAACCATCTGTTTTTCAAAAGACAAAAGTTTTAAAGGCTTCAAAACCTGCCACACCAGTTCTAAAGCATACATTTGACCACAAGTTTGTAAAGGTCAACAAAGAGCAGCCTATACTAAGAAAACAAGTTTTAAATAAACCTAAACAGAGTGTGAAACAGGCATGGTGTGTTAAAGGCAAAAACACATCTCCTACTGCTGATGTAAAATCTGGAACTGTTAAGCCAAAAGTTTGAAGTGATAGTGTAAAATCTGAAACTGTTAATGGCCAAAATACAGTTCCAACTGCTACGACAAAATTTGGAACTGTAAGTGTGTCATCTGAGACTGTTAAAGCAACAGTTGGAAAGAACAATGGAAACCTCATGGTATAACGAAATACTCATCACAGAATCCACTAGTGGATCTCACTAAGTTCGAAAAGACACAAAATATTTAGTTATGTTAATGCACATGGTCAACCAAAAACCAGCTCGGTTTGGGTTTACTCCACTACAAACTGAGCTTTTATTTGTGCAAAGAACCCATAGGAACCAACATAAGACAAGATGGCATGTGGACCAGTGGCTGCTCTAGGCACATGACGGGCAATTCTGAGCGCTTGTGAAATTTCAAAAGCTTTGAAGGAGGATATGTTGCATTTGGAGGAAACTCCAAAGGAGGTACGGTGACAAGTAAAGGTACTGTCAAAGCAGGAAACATGACTTTTAATGATGTATTGTATATTGAACAGCTGAAGTATAATTTACGAAGTGTGTCTCAAGTATGTGACAAAAAGCATGTTGTTCTGTTCATAGACTCTGAGTGCATTGTCCTATCTAAAGATTTTAAAATACCTGAAAATCTTATTTTACTTAGAACACTAAGAAAGGATAATGTATACTATTTGGACACTGAAAAATTATCTTCTGCAAATACTTTAAGCTGTTTAATATCTGAAACATCAACTAATGAGTCTGCACTTTGGCACAGAATGATGTGTCACAGGAACTTCAGATCTATGAATGCTTTAGTCAAACATAATTTGGTAAGCGGTTAACCACAAAAGGAGTTCATATGTGATGATCATTGTGTAGCCTGCCTCAAAGGCAAGTAACACAAAACTTCTCATAAGGCCAAAGAAGTAAATTCCATCTCAACTGCATTACAACTCCTGCATATGAATCTTTTTGATGCAACATCTGTTTTGAGTTTGGATAAAATTGCTTAAAGTTTAGTCATTACTGATGATTTCACCAGGTTTACGTGGGTCTATTTTCTTAAGACTAAGGATGAGACTGCTGAGTTAGTTAAATCCTTTATTCTAAAAATTGAAAACCAATCTAACTTAAAAGTAAAGGTGATCAGGTCAGACAATGGAACTGATTTTAAAAATTATGAACTAAACAGTTTCTGTGTGTCAAAAGGAATTGCAAAATAGTATAGTGCACCTAGAACACCACAACAAAATGGGGTAGCTGAAAGGAAGAATAGAACATTAATAGAAGCTGCTAGGACCATGTTAGCTGACCCCAAATTTCCATTGACTTTCTGGCAGAGGCAGTTAATACAGCCTGTTATGTTCTAAATAGGGTCCAAGTTGTCCAGTCACAAGGAAAAACTCCATATTAGTTGTTTCACCAAAGGATTCCCTTAATTAACTTCCTAAAACCCTTTGGTTGTCCATGCACTATCCTGTATACTGAAACTCACTTAGGTAAGTTTGAAAGTATGAGGAAGGATTCTTTGTAGGATACTCGACACAGAGCAAAGCTTATAGAGTTTATAACCGTGTATCTAAAATTGTTGAAGAAAGTGCCAATGTTGAGTTTAATGAATACACTGCAAATGTTAAAGGCACTTGTCTTGATTGGTTGTTTGATTTAGATTCACTAACAAACTCTCTGAGTTTTGATGAGTATTCTGCCTGAACAGTTGGAAACAATGCTCAAACGGGTAGCACAAATTCTCATGCTGCCAGTACAAATCCTCATGTTGCCAGCACAAAAGTTCAGACTGATGGCACAAAGACTCAAATTGTTGAAGATTCTGATAGTTGGGATGAATACACCATTCTACCACTTCTTAATTGTGATCCACCTGGGGTGCTGGATGATCAACAAGACAAAAGTCCAGAGTTCGAGGTACCAGTCCTACATCCTGAAGTAACAGTTCCACAAAACAGGGAAGAAGTCCCAACTCCAGATCAAACTATTACTCTTGAAGCAGAATCATCCAGTTGTGCAGAAGGTGATGACACCAACCTAGGAAGCACAATTCAGGTAGAAAGTGAACATACACTCAGGATTCACAAATATCATCCACTAAACCAGGTCATGGGAGATCCAAGCACACCTGCGCAGACAAGGAACATGATCGACAAGGAAACAACTGTTTCTGTAAAAGAAGTGCCTGAATTCAGTTTAGCTGCATTTGAACATGCAAGTTTCATGTCACAGCTAGAACCAAAGAAGGCATCTGAGGCACTAAAGGATCCATCCTGGATTGAAGCCATGTAAGAAGAGCTACTACAGTTCAAGATTCAGAATGGTGGCAACAGGTTGAATTGTCTAAAGGGAAGAGGGCAATTGGTACAAGATGGGTATTCAGGAACAAAAGAGATGAAAGAGGCATAGTGATCAAGAACAAAGCAAGGCTAGTAGCTTAAGGCTATACTCAAGAAGAAGGAATAGACTATGATGATGTCTTTGCTCCAGTTGCACGGATTGAAGCTATCAGACTATTCTTAGCCTATGCAAGCTACAAAGGGTTAAAAGTGTATCAAATGGATGTAAAGTCTGCATTCCTGTATGGTACAATTGATGAGGATGTATATGTGTGTCAACCTCCTGGGTTTGAAGATTACAAGTATCCACACAGAGTCTACAAGTTAGATAAAGCACTCTATTGGTTACATCAAGCCCCTAGAGCATGGTATGAAACTCTGTCTTCCTACTTGCTGCAGAATGGGTTCAAGAGAGGTACTTTACACAAGAGATTTATCTCAAAGACAATCAAAATAGAGATGTTACTTGATTAGATCTATGTTGATGATATGATCTTTGGATCAACCAATGACATGCTTTGCAACGACTTTGAGACTTTGATGCACAAGAAGTTTCAGACGAGTTCAATAGGAGAATTAACTTTCTTTCTGGGATTGCAAGTCAAGCAGAAGCCAACTGGTTTCTTCATCAGTCTGTCGAAGTATGTGAATGACATTCTGGAGAAGTTTTGGTACAAGTATACAAAGATTGCAAGCACTCCAATGGACACTCACAAACAACTTGAAGCAGATAAAGAATGAGTAGATGTGGACATACATTTTTATAGATCTATGATAGGTTCATATATGTATCTAACATCTTCTAGACATGATATAATGTTTGCTGTTTCCTGTTTGTGTTTGTGCCAGGTTCAAATGTGTTCCAAACGAATCACACCTGTTTGCTGTTAAGAAGATCTTTAGATATCTAAAAGGCCAATCCAATTTGGGCCTATGGTATCCTAAGGATTGTTCTCTTGAATTAACAGTATATTCTGATAGTCACTATGGAGGCTACAATATGGACAGGAAGCCGACAACTGGAGGATGTCAATATGTAAGAGCATTACTAGTCTCCTGGCAGTGCAAGATGCAAACCACAGTATCCACATCATCTACTAAGGCAAAATATGTTGCAGCTGCTAGTTGTTGCTCTCAGGTTATGTGGATTCAGAACCAACTAAGATGTCACACCCTGCTACCCCGGTTGGCAGCGAGGCGTGACGAGTGCGGAAGCGTAACCATAATCATAATGAACGACCACTATATGGACGTTTTTAAAATACATCATTGAAACTTGAAAATATAGCAATGTTTTACATAGACTGATATGAGTAAGGAGTTCGCAAAAAACAGAGATTTAATTACATAATTAAAATATCCAAAATAATGCAGCTAAATCTCCATTAATTTGAATATGCATGCGACTCCATGGATGCGGAAGCTTGAAAGTAAAATACTTCTGAGGCATACGTGCCTTAATTACCTGAAAATACATGTTAAAATACGTCAACAAAAATTGTTGGTGAGCTCATAGGTTTACGCGAAAAGACCAGTTGTATGGACATTATCAGATGAGTTGAATTTATAAAATCATAAATTCCGTGTATGTATTACATAAACCATCATGCAACCGAAGCTTAATTGAAATGAGTTTGCCCTGTGCAGTATTTCCATACGTAATACCGTGTGTTGAATATATATGCACTCGCTGTTAGCCGAACCGAGCTAACCCGAATGGGGGACATGACTCCCGACAGATCTATCCACAATATATTCGCACTTACAAATAAATGCAATTAACGGTTCATGATATAAGGGCTAATGGAACCATATGTAATACATATAAGAAACATACAGTTTAGATGTCCATATGAAAACAGTGCATGTATTTCCACCCCAATAGATAGTGAAAAATAGGGGCTATGAAGACTCACCGGAATTGCGATGGCAAAATATGCGCAAAAATGCAAATGTGCGTTGTTTGATGGATGATGAAACCGGAGGTGTTTAACCGAGTCCTAAATGACAATAAGGACTTAATATCACTAATATATGATAATAGGTATATCTATAGATTTTTATTTCTTAAATCACCCAACATTACAAGTTTATAAATAAGATTTGCTTAAAACGTCAAGTTTATATATATATATAATTTTCCAGCTTTTTCGGAGGTTTTTCGGCCTACTGTGAGGCTGTTTTTGACAGAGCTCCAAAATGTTTTAGACTTTGGTTTTCTAGGACATTAAACTACTATATACAAAGGATTTTTAGAATCAAGAATGGCCATTTTTCGAGTTGTTTAGGTTGGTGAAAAAGCTCGTTAAAAACGCTATGTTGGCCATTTTTGAGCTGTCAAACTTTCGGTTTCCCAAATAATTTCTGAAGGTCTTAAACTTCAAAATAAATCATGAAAATTTGCCGATCTATAGTTAAGACATAGATCTAACCTTTGAGACAAGAATCAACTCATTTCGTTGAGTTATGAATTAGTTATGATTTTTCAAAGTCGATACAAATTTTCTGCCGAAATTCCGTAGTTTATAAATTTACAACAATTTATGATTCTTGTTGTTTATTCAAAGACTACTTGTATAAAAGTTATAAAAGTTATATAACACATATATAACACATGTTTTCATAATATTAACATGTTTATAATGTGTTCATATATTCATATGCACATTTAAAGAAACAACTAAAAATAAAAACTAGAAACTTATAAACTTGAGTTTTTATGAAACTTGTTGTTGTAGGTGATTATATATATTATGCAAGACTTATATAAACATAAATATAAGATGATATAAGCTAGAATTTACTTACTTTGATTTGTTAGTAGAATGAAAATGAGTAGAAGACTTGGTCTTGAAAGAGTTGCACAAGAATACTTTGAAATATTTGAAGAACACCAAAGTTGGAAATTTTGCTCTTTCACTTGGCCTTGGGGCCGGATTTTGAGAGAGGGAGGAAGAGAGCTTTTTGTTGTTGTAGTGTGGAAATGAATGAAGCTCAAGTCCTCTATTTATAGCCAAAGGAAAAAGTCTTGTAATTATGAAAGAGATGGGAGGTGGAGATTGTGTGCGAGTTTGCACAAGCATGGTGATGAAAAGTTGATGTAGATTGTGCAAGGTTGGAGGATTAAAATAATGAGGTTGTGTACCTCCTATGGTGGCCGGCCATAGGAGGTAATTATAGTGTATTTTCTATTTTTTTTTTGTATAAATGTATTTAAAATGTATTCTTGTATTTTCCTTTTCTTGTAAATTCAAAAATACTTTTTGAATGCATTGTTTTAATGAATTGTTTTAGTCTTGCATAATTAAGGTTAAGTAATTGTATTAGTGTATGATTAGTGTCACTAATCATAATTTAATTACGTACTTAGTTGAATTAATCCCTCATATCGTATATCAATCGGATTAATTGATTTCCCGATTCATCGCACCGATGAATTTGATTCAAATTGAGTTGAATTTTCTAATAAACCTTGTTAATTAGTTGATTAATTTCTAATGACCACTGATTAGGCTATAATTGGCTATTAAATACAGATTAGGGCATCATTGCTAACCTGGTTTAGTGCCGGATGTTACAGTCTCCCCCTGTTAAGGGAATTTCGTCCCGAAATTAGCTCGTGTTCTCCATTTCTTGAGTATTTGAGAATAGGTGAGAGTATTTTTCCCGGAACTGATCCTCGCGTTCCCACGTAAACTCAGGACCTCGCTTAGAGTTCCATCTGACTTTTATTATCGGGATCCGGCTGTGCTTTAGTTTCTTCACTTCTCGGTCCATTATTTTTACGGGTTGTTCAATGAAGTTCAACTTATCATTTATTTCCAACTCGTCCATGGGTATAACGAGTGATTCATCGGCCAGAAACTTCTTAAGATTGGACACGTGGAAGGTGTTATTAACGTTACTAAGTTCTGGGGGTAGATCGAGTCGGTAAGCTACCGGGCCAATTCTTTTGGTGATCTTGAATGGTCCGATATAACGAGGATTGAGTTTTCCTCGTTTCCCGAAACGGATTACGCCCTTCCAAGGCGAGACTTTTAACATTACTTGATCTCCCTCTTGGAACTCCAAATCCTTCCGTCGAATGTCTGCATAACTTTTCTGTCGATCCCGCGCGATCTTTAATCGGTTACGAATTTGGGCTATCTTTTCTGTAGTCTCTTGGATGATCTCAGGTCCAGTGATCTGACTATCTCCTACTTCAGCCCAACAAAAAGGTGATCGACATTTTCGCCCGTAGAGTGCCTCGAATGGGGCGGTCTTAATGCTCGAGTGATAGCTGTTGTTATAGGAAAACTCGACTAATGGCAGGTGTCTGTCCCAACTTTTGCCAAAATCAATGACACATGCCCTTAACATGTCTTCCAACGTCTGAATCGTCCTTTCACTCTGACCATCCGTTTGCGGGTGATAGGTTGTGCTCATATCTAGACGTGTACCCAGTGCTTCTCGCAATGACTGCCAAAATCTTGATGTGAACCGGCTGTCCCTGTCTGATATAATTGATACAGGTACTCCATATCTTGAGACGACTTCTTTAAGATAGATTCGTGTTAACTTATCCATCTTATCAGTCTCCTTGATTGGCAGGAAATGTGCGGTTTTGGTAAGTCCATCCACAATCACCCAAATAGTGTCATAACCTGCAGAAGTCTTTGGCAACTTGGTGATGAAATCCATGGTGATGTTTTCCCACTTCCACTGGGGTATTTCATGTTGAACTAGCAATCCTGATGGTTTTTGGTGCTCAGCTTTAACCTTCAAACATGTTAAGCACTTGCTGACGTAGGTAGCAATGTCAGCCTTCATATTTGGCCACCAGTACATTCCTTTCAAGTCGTGATACATTTTATCTGACCCTGGATGGATAGCATATCTTGTCTTATGCCCTTCATCCATGACCAGCTTCCTTACTCCTCCGAGTTTTGGTAACCAAATTCTGCCCATGAAGTATCGACATCCATCCGGCTTGATTGCAAACTGCTTATCCATCCCTCTCAAGGCTTCATCCAGTATATTACCCTCCTTGACTGCTTCTTCTTGTGCCTCGCGGACTTGAGAGTTTAGGTTTGACTGTATAGTCATGACCAAAGCTCGGACTCTCAAGGGTTTAGCCCGTTCCTTTCGGCTCAGGGCATCAGCTACGACATTTGCCTTCCCCGGATGATAACGAATTTCGCAGTCATAGTCACTAAGCAATTCAACCCAACGACGCTGCCTCATATTTAACTCTTTCTGATTCAGAATATGCTGAAGGCTTTTATGGTCTGTGAACACCGTGCACTTAGTTCCATACAGGTAGTGCCTCCATATTTTGAGAGCAAACACCACTGCTCCAAGCTCTAAGTCGTGAGTCGTATAATTCACCTCGTGAATTTTGAGTTGTCGTGATGCGTAAGCAATGACTCTATCCCTTTGCATGAGCACACAACCTAATCCATTGTGTGAGGCATCACAGTAGACCACAAAATTTTCAGTCCCTTCGGATAAGAACAGAATTGGTGCACTACACAACCTTTTCTTTAACTGTTGAAACGCCTTTTCTTGCTCTTCACCCCAGATATACTTCAGATCCTTCCGAGTCAATTCTGTTAAGGAACCTGCTATCTTTGAGAAGTTTTCGATAAATCGCCTTTAATAACCGGCAAGTCCTAGAAATTGGCGGATTTCCGTGGGGGTTCTAGGAGTCGCCCAGTTCTTTATGGCCTCGATTTTTGATGGGTCAACTTGGATTCCCTGGCTGTTGATCACATGTCCAAGGAATTTAACTTCTCGCAACCAAAATTCACATTTTGAAAATTTGGCGTATAACTGTTCCTTCTCTAACAATTCCAAGATCAGTTTGAGGTGGTGTTCATGCTCCTCCTTATTTCTGGAATAGATGAGAATATCGTCTATGAACACTATTACAAATTTGTCCAGATACGGTTTACACACTCGATTCATGAGGTCCATGAATACGGCAGGTGCGTTGGTCAAACCGAATGGCATTACCTGGAATTCGTAATGTCCATAACGAGTTCTGAATGCTGTCTTGGGAATGTCTTCTTCCCGAACCTTTACTTGATGATAACCGGATCGCAGATCAATCTTAGAGTAGAAGCTAGATCCCTGTAGTTGGTCAAACAGGTCATCAATTCTGGGAAGAGGGTAGCGGTTCTTTACCGTTAACTTGTTTAGCTCTCGGTAGTCTATGCATATTCTGAAGGATCCGTCTTTCTTCTTCACGAACAAGACCGGAGCTCCCCAAGGTGAGGAACTTGGTCGAATGAATCCTTTATCCATCAACTCTTGTAAATGATTGGATAGCTCTTGCATCTCAGAAGGGGCGAGTCTATATGGGGCCCTTGCGACCGGTGCAGCTCCCGGCACCAAATCGATTTGGAACTCTACTTGCCTAGTTGGCGGAAGTCCAGGCAAATCTTCCGGAAAGACCTTCGGATAGTCACAAACCACTGGAATATCCTCAAGTCGCTTCTCCTCCGCCTCTTTTTCTATAATTTGCACCAGTACTGCATGACAACCTTTCCTAAGGCACTTTAATTTTCTTAGGCCGGATATGACATTCAACTGTCGGTTCTTTCTTTCACCTTGGACTGTTAGGAACTTATTCTTGTGGGGTGGTATCCGTACCACTTTCCTACCACACAAAATCTCGGCATGATTGTGTGATAACCAATCCATACCAACTAATACATCAAAACTTCCGAGTTCTATAGGCATCAAGTCTATCTTAAAGGGATGATCTGCCAGCTTCAGTGTGCATTCCTTAATGATACTACTTGCCTCTATTATTTTACCATCCGCCAGTTCTATAGCATAAGAGTTGTCTAAGGGAAAAGGAGCGGCATTCAATTGCTTACTAAACTTATCAGATATAAAGCTCCTATCAGCCCAAGTATCAAAGAGTACGTAAGCATAAATGTCATTTAAAAGAAACGTACCTGATACTACGTGGGGATCTTGACGAGCGTCACCTGCTCCTAACACAAAAGCTCTCCCCTGAGCTCCTCCACCGTTCCTCAGCTTCGGGCACTCACTCTTGAAGTGCCCAGTAACTCCACATTCAAAGCAGCCTTTTTGATTGCTGCCACTGGTTCCCGGGGCTCCAGATTTACAGTCTTTGGCCATATGCCCCAAACGTTTGCATTTCTCACAGTGGGTTGGACAGGGACCTTGGTTGTGATGGAAGGTGCATTTAGTGCAAAAAGGCTTGGTACCGGTATAACCTTTTCTTGACTCAGCTCCCGCTGCGTAAGCCTTAATGGTTTCGGGCTTTTTGGATTGTGAACCCGCATTCTTCCCGGTCTTGTCTTCCCACTTTCTTTTGTTTTCCCCGGCCTTGGCTTCATTTCTCCGGGATACTTGGTCCATAAGATTATTGGCCATCCTGATGGCATCTTGTAGGGTGGATGGGTTGGAGGCAGTGACATTACCTTGAATTTGAGGAGCGAGTCCCCAAATGTAACGTTCGATCTTTTTGTACTCCGGGGTCACCATTTGAGGACACAGGATACTTAGCTCGTGAAATCGGTTGGTATATCCTGCAACGTCCGATCCCTTCATTGACAGGTTCCAGAACTCCGATTCCATTTTCTGGAGTTCGTTCCTCGGACAGTACTCGTCCGTCATCATTTGCTTCAACGCGGACCATGTGAGCTGGTAGGCTTCATCGATACTTACAGACTGGACATAGGAATTCCACCATGTGAGTGCGCTATCTTGTAGAGTGTGAGTAGCAAACTTCACCTTATCTCCCTCAGCACATCCACTGACACGAAAGACAGATTCTAATTTCTCAAACCACCGTATCAAGCCGACGGCTCCTTCGGTTCCGTTGAAGTACCGGGGTTTGCAACTTAAAAATCCTTTAATTCCACAACCTTTTGCGTGGATTTCAGTTCCTCCCGTGGTGCGGCTAGCACCACCATCTCCATTAGCTGAGCTATTCCTATTTGCCTCATACGTGGCTATAGCGGCAGCCACTCTTTGTGCGACTAGCTCTTCAATGTCAGCAGCGTTCATTGCTCGTTTCGGCGGCATTATCTTAAAATTTTAAAGAAAAAGCATAGTGTAAGAAATTGAATCTTAAAGAGGTAAATTTTCCTTAAAGCACAATACTATAATCATCAAACACAATTTCATAAATAACTTGCAATTTTCATTAATCATTCTTACATTAGGGGCGGGTTATTACCCGAAAATTTTGTCCTATACTATTACATGATATTTTCCTACCATTACAAAGATAGATAGAAGTGCACTAAGTGTGGGAGTGATCGGGGGTCTCTCCCTTTTCCATCGCGTTGAGGCGCTGAGTCAGCTCCTCGATCCGAGCTTGGCTTTCGGCTAGTTGCTGCCGTAGCTCATTCAGGCCATCCTGTTGGACGGTGAGAGCATGCTGGTTAGCCCAGTAGATGTTGGAGTTTTGCCACTCCTCCCGCTCTAGACGAGCGGTCATCCCACCGATATCTAGGTTAAGTGATCGGATCTGGTGGTCATGCCTAGTCGACCGTGCTATCATAAGTGGTATGGCTTGCTCCTTAGGCTCTTGGGTGAGGGTCGGGACAGGTGCGGAGGATGGTCCTCCTATCTCGAAGTTGGGAGGATTTCCCTCCATCTGCCTCCATTCGCGGAGGGTCTCCGGTATCCAGGTCCATCGTCGGGCGGCTACCCGTCGGTGTGGTGGTGGGGGATTGGGCTAGGGAGTCGGGACAGGAATAGACTCCCCTTTTGGTGGATTCACCCGCTTTCGGGGTGTGTACAGCATTTTGGGGCCGTTAGGGTAAGGCCTATACGGCTTATATGACGGTTCGGCTGGATGGTATGGAACGCGAGCAGGGACCGTTGGAGGCAATGGATCTTCTTCCTCCATCGGCTCTTCTTCCGTCTCCCACATCGGATCTTCTGAGGGGTCCTCTTCTTCCGATGTGTCTTCCTCGTGGAAAATCTCAGTGGCCGTGGGGCTAGCAGGAGTGTACTCCTCCTCTGAATCCGATATGATGATGGTTTCCGGATGGGACATGATTTCTGCTATCAAGGTCCATTCATAGTCTTTAGTTAGTTACAAAATATTTTTAAAATCAGTAAAACTTAAATGCAGTTATAGTCTAGGGTACTAATGCAACCTAGTTCACTATAACTATGGTTCTGATACCAATCTGTCACACCCTGCTACCCCGGTTGGCAGCGAGGCGTGACGAGTGCGGAAGCGTAACCATAATCATAATGAACGACCACTATATGGACGTTTTTAAAATACATCATTGAAACTTGAAAATATAGCAATGTTTTACATAGACTGATATGAGTAAGGAGTTCGCAAAATACAGAGATTTAATTACATAATTAAAATATCCAAAATAATGCAGCTAAATCTCCGTTAATTTGAATATGCATGCGACTCCATGGATGCGGAAGCTTGAAAGTAAAATACGTCTGAGGCATACGTGCCTTAATTACCTGAAAATACATGCTAAAATACGTCAACAAAAATTGTTGGTGAGCTCATAGGTTTACGCGAAAAGACCAGTTGTATGGACATTATCAGATGAGTTGAATTTATAAAATCATAAATTCCGTGTATGTATTACATAAACCATCATGCAACCGAAGCTTAATTGAAATGAGTTTGCCCTGTGCAGTATTCCCATACGTAATACCGTGTGTTGAATATATATGCACTCGCTGTTAGCCGAACCGAGCTAACCCGAATGGGGGACATGACTCCTGACAGATCTATCCACAATATATTCGCGCTTACAAATAAATGCAATTAACGGTTCATGATATAAGGGCTAATGGAACCATATGTAGTACATATAAGAAACATACAGTTTAGATGTCCATATGAAAACAGTGCATGTATTTCCACCCCAATAGATAGTGAAAAATAGGGGCTATGAAGACTCACCGGAATTGCGATGGCAAAATATGCGCAAAAATGCAAATGTGCGTTGTTTAATGGGTGATGAAACCGGAGGTGTTTAACCGAGTCCTAAATGATAATAAGGACTTAATATCACTAATATATGATAATAGGTATATTTATAGATTTTTATTTCTTAAATCACCCAACATTACAAGTTTATAAATAAGATTTGCTTAAAACGTCAAGTTTATATATATATATAATTTTCCAGCTTTTTCGGAGGTTTTTCGGCCTACTGTGAGGCTGTTTTTGACCAAGCTCCAAAATGTTTTAGACTTTGGTTTTCTAGGACATTAAACTACTATATACAAAGGATTTTTAGAATCAAGAACGGCCATTTTTCGAGTTGTTTAGGTTGGTGAAAAAGCTCGTTAAAAACGCTATGTTGGCCATTTTTGAGCTGTCAAACTTTCGGTTTCCCAAATAATTTCTGAAGGTCTTAAACTTCAAAATAAATCATGAAAATTTGCCGATCTATAGTTAAGACATAGATCTAACCTTTGAGACAAGAATCAACTCATTTCGTTGAGTTATGAATTAGTTATGATTTTTCAAAGTCGATACAAATTTTCTGCCGAAATTCCGTAGTTTATAAATTTACAACAATTTATGATTCTTGTTGTTTATTCAAAGACTACTTGTATAAAAGTTATAAAAGTTATATAACACATATATAACACATGTTTTCATAATATTAACATGTTTATAATGTGTTCATATATTCATATGCACATTTAAAGAATCAACTAAAAATAAAAACTAGAAACTTATAAACTTGAGTTTTTATGAAACTTGTTGTTGTAGGTGATTATATATATTATGCAAGACTTATATAAACATAAATATAAGATGATATAAGCTAGAATTTACTTACTTTGATTTGTTAGTAGAATGAAAATGAGTAGAAGACTTGGTCTTGAAAGAGTTGCACAAGAATACTTTGAAATATTTGAAGAACACCAAAGTTGGAAATTTTGCTCTTTCACTTGGCCTTGGGGCCGGATTTTGAGAGAGGGAGGAAGAGAGCTTTTTGTTGTTGTAGTGTGGAAATGAATGAAGCTCAAGTCCTCTATTTATAGCCAAAGGAAAAAGTCTTGTAATTATGAAAGAGATGGGAGGTGGAGATTGTGTGCAAGTTTGCACAAGCATGGTGAAAAAGTTGATGTAGATTGTGCAAGGTTGGAGGATTAAAATAATGAGGTTGTGTACCTCCTATGGTGGCCGGCCATAGGAGGTAATTATAGTGTATTTTTTTTTTGTATAAATGTATTTAAAATGTATTCTTGTATTTTCCTTTTCTTGTAAATTCAAAAATACTTTTTGAATGCATTGTTTTAATGAATTGTTTTAGTCTTGCATAATTAAGGTTAAGTAATTGTATTAGTGTATGATTAGTGTCACTAATCATAATTTAATTACGTACTTAGTTGAATTAATCCCTCATATCGTAAATCGATCGGATTAATTGATTTCCCGATTCATCGCACCGATGAATTTGATTCAAATTGAGTTGAATTTTCTAATAAACCTTGTTAATTACTTGATTAATTTCTAATGACCACTGATTAGGCTATAATTGGCTATTAAATACAGATTAGGGCATCATTGCTAACCTGGTTTAGTGTCGGATGTTACATAAGAGACTATGGTATGAACTTTCTATCTACTCCTATCTATATTGACAAATCAAGTGCCATAATTACTGTACAAAATCTAGTAAAGTTTCCCAAAACTAAACTTATAGATATTAGATTTCATTTTATAAGGGATTGTAATGAAAAGAAGTTAATTCAATTTATCAAAATTCATACTGATGATCAGTTAGCAGATCTTTTTATTAAACCCTTTGATGTAGGAAGATTCACTTTTCTGGTTTCAAATATTGGTATGGTAAACATGGATTAATCTCTCTTAATTAATACTTTTGTAAATTGTGTAAATTCTTTGTTTTATGTGTTTAGTTAAGGGGGAGTCCATTCGACAACACCATCTCTGAGGAGTCCATTCGACAGCACTTGCAACTGCAAGATGCTGAAGGTATAAATGATCTTCCTTTAATTCCTATGCATGAAGTTTTATTTGAGATAGGGTATGGGGGACCATTGGATACATTTACATTTTTCAAAGCAAGTTTTGGCCCCAAATGGAAATACCTTATCCTTATTATCAACAGGCCAACATTTCATTTTTTCAAATATGATCTTTTAAAAAAAATTAAAGGCAATCATGCCTTAAAGAATGGTAAATTTTTTATGTATCCTCGATTCTTAGCTGAAATAATTGCAAAATCTTGCAATTCATTAAAAATACATAAGAGGATACATGTTTCCCATAAGCACTCTTTACAAATTGTTTAAAGACTTTTAAAACAGAGTGCAAATTTTCAAGCTCTTGATGTCTCATTGCCTCAAGAAATGCTGAACATCATTCCAAGAAACAGGGGAGAGGATCCTTAGCAGGCTCAGCCCCCCATTACTGCTTCACCCCCAGGATCCCAACCCACTCCCCATGATACAAATATCCCTTCTAAAAATTCGTTTGGACATACCACCACAGCCCCACCACTAAAAACATTCACCAAAAAGAAACAAAGGGTTGCAGGTGCTCCTCCCATCTCAGTCCAAAAGCCGGAACCATATAGCCATGTGCAAGAGGATACTCTTGAACATAATATCCAAAGGGAACCTAGTGAGGACACTCCAAACCTCAACGTGGAGGTGAACATCCCTTTTGAGGATGTTCATATCAGATTTGTGGCTGGAACTACAGATGCTTCTGCACAAGGGGCACAAGACAGTTTTAACATCATTAAGACCACACCCATGCCAACAGAGGGTGTTCAAGCACCTTCTGGAAGTCCACAGTACCAAGAAAAGAGGGGCCCAGGTGCTACTAGTACATCTGATATTGGTGCCAGTGATAGTTCTTAAATGCCTTTATCATTTGAAGAACTTGAGGCCAATCTGCAACTAATGATTTTGACGGCTCCACAATTGAAACCTGTTGTAGCCATTTTGGAACACTACAAGTCCATTATTGCTGCATAGGGGTCACAAATTATGGCTCTCCAAATGCTCTCATTAGTCCAACAACAAAAGCTTGCCCAATTTCAGCAAGGGTTGAAGCTTTATGGTACCAAGATTGTGCAACAAGATAAGCATATTCGAACCCTGTTAGAAAAGGTCTTTTGTCTTTCTGATCAAACCAATGCGTCCAAAAAGGGAGACAATTAGGAGTTCCCACACTCAGTCCAAGCAGTCCCAGGTTCACCACTGGCAGTTCCAACTTCTGGTCTAACAGTTCCACCAGTTTCTCAGGCTGTTAGTTCAGAAGTTCAAGTTGTACAAATTAAAAAGCCAGGTGGTGTTCTAATAAAAGAACGAAAGCAAGGAGCATCCTCAATAGTCCAAGTAGCAGTCTCAGGCAAAGGCAAAGGAATTTTAATTGAAGAGCAAAAGCTAATGTTTATTTCTAAAGAGGCTCAAGTTGCTGCTGATGCTGAACTTGCTAGAAGGCTTGCAGAAGAACAAGACCATGCTTTTGATCGACAAGCTCAAGTTTCTATGGGTGACAATGAAACCCTTAGTGACTATCTTTATGGGCTTGCTGTCAAAGAGGGGCAAAAGAAGAGGAAAAGGCCAACAGTGCATTCAAAGGCAGAGCACAGAAGATTTCTAATTAATTGGCAAGTACATTCTGCAAACTCTGGAGTTCCAAGGGCTATTGCAGAGTCATGGACTACAGAGAAACTTCAGGCTTTGTATGATGAAGCCACTGCCAAAGCCAAAGCTCCTGAACAGGTCAAAGAACCTTCTCAAATTGTTGTTGTGCCTTAACAAGAAGAAATTTCTCAAACTGTTGTTGTGCCTCAACCAGAAGAAATTTCTCAAGCAAAGTTTGATAAAGTAAAGAAGGTTATTTTCGAACAGCAAATGCAGAAGCCCATGGAGATAGAGAAAGCCATGGATAAGCATGACTTTTCCAAACCACCAATTGTTTTATTGTATGCCAATCAATGGATAACATTGACTTGGTACATCATTTTGTGGTTAAAAGAGTTGTTGGTAAAGATGAAATATATAAGAACCTGATTCAGATTGTTCAAAGGATGACTACGGAAGAGCGGACTTAGATGTACAATATTGGGAAGGCTAGTCACTCTAGATCTCCAATTATATAGGTTCAGAACTTTATGACAGGTCTTCAAAGCATCATAGAAACCAGAAAATATAAGATTAGAAATAGAGGCTGCCAAGGAGTTGAAGATTGTACAGGTTGATCTATATGAAAAATCCATGACATATAGACTCAAATAGGCAAATGGATCCAGCAAGGTCTATGGTATTGAATTTCTCGACCTTCCAATAGAATGGCTAAATCAGATGATTTAAGTGAAGACAAAGTGCGACAATGAAGATTTGAAAAGAAACTTCATAAAGGCTATAAGGCAGAAACTTGCACAACTATAAATATGTAAGTTTTTGGATGCCTTAGTTTTTCCATAACAATTTTACTTTGTAAGTATTTCCTTATTTTTGAACCTGTAAAGAAACTTAAAGTCTTAGTTAAGAATTTAAGTTAGGGGGAGATTGTTGGGAATAAACTAAGTATGTCAAGCTGTTAGTTGGGATTTCTCAAATTGTTAGTAGTATTTTTGTGTAGTTACAAAGTTCAAGCTGCTAGTTCAAGAATCTCGAACTGCTAGTCAAAATTTTCAAGTTGCTAGAGATAAAGTTCAAGCTGCTTCAGGAGATTATAACAGAAAGTGCTATAGATCAGGAAGTGATAAAGATATCAGGATTTGAAGATCTTCTGAAGATATCTACTCAAGAGAAATCACAGTTTGTTAAGGAAACAAATCAAAAGGTTATATATAAAGTTAGACTAGGTCTTTCTCATGTAATCGGTAATCAGCAATTGAAAATTGTAATTCGTATTCTGATTAAGTTTTGTCAAGCCTCTAAGGTTGTAAAACCCTAAGAACAATATGTGTTATTTGTCTAATCAAATAGATTAGAGGTTCTTGTAATCAGTGATTATTAATACAAAAGGTTTTGATATTAATAGTGTTTCTGTCTTACTTATTTTGTTCTTACTGCTATGAAAGTTTTTTTTAAAAACAATTAAGTGTTATTCCGCGAACTACTTAATTGGACTTTGATTCAAAACGAGATTATTGGTTTAAATTTGATTTATTCAAGGTAGTTAATCTTTGGTAATTTGATCTTGTCAGTCCAGAACTGAAGCATATGAACACACTGATGTAGCTCAAATGGTGTACAGAGAGTGGGTTGAATTGGCAGTTGCCCTGAGTCAGTCTAAGTCTGAAACTGCTAAGACTATCAGGGACTATTTCAAGACATTAATGGAAAGAGTTAAGAATCTTAGCCTGATCTCAGAAGAACAAATCAAGGGTACCTCAGTGGTTGCACCCAAGATAAAGGCCAGGAGAAAGAGGAAGGATACTGAGATGGAAGAACTCCTGATTATGCTTGATCAAGGTATACTAGCCATTGAGATCAAGGGAGTGAATCATAGCCTGCCCAAATGAGTGGAACCTGAGGAAGTCAAGCTTATAGAAGAACCTGAGTTTGAGGTATTTTTTTGTAGATCCCCTAACAAAGAAAATGTGTTTCCAGAGAGCATCTGATTTGCATAAGGTTGGTCTTAAGCAGCTTGTAGCTTTTAGACTTGCCAACTCCTTTAAACAATCTTCAAGATGGAGAGCACCTATCTGGGAACAGCTCAAAGGCTACTATGAGAGAGGAGAGTTTCAACATCCTACCTTCATGTTCCTTAGAAATGAAATGGAAGAAATTGAAGAAACCAGGGAGCATTTTGAACAAATGTTCAAAGAAAGACTACAACAGCTTGGCGGTCCATCTACTGCTGAGTAGATGTAGAATTTAAGCTGTCCATAAGTTGGACAGGCTTGCCATTACCTGCTCCCACCATCAACAGTCCAAATTTGTTGAAACTTATCCTTGTACATACGTTGTACTTCATTACATTAGTTGTAATTTTCTTATTACATCAGTTGTAATCTACTTTAGTACATTAGTTGTACTTTTGTAAAAACATGTGTTGTTTGTAATCAAAATCAGTGTATACACAAACTGATCTTTTACTTTACTTCAATGTTGTAATTTCATTTCAGCAAAATGTATTGTAAAAATATTTAGTGATTATTGATAGAATCAGCTTAGACTGATTATTGCAAATAGGAGGAGATTGTTAGGCACAAAAAGGCCTCAGTCAAACCTGTTCTACATCTTAAGGGGAGATTATTAATCAAACCTGTTTGATGCACTTGAAGGTATAACTTAAGGCCTGTTAATGACTTATTGAAACCTGATAAGTGATTTGCAATATTAGTCAAAGTTGTTTACCCATTTGCATTTGTTGCAACTAAGGCAGATTGCCCAAGCTGTTCTACTCTGATGAATAGGTTGGACATAAACTGTCTACACTACTCTAACCTGTTGTGTAGTTTTGACAAATTCTAAGTGTTCTGTTCTTTGTAAACAGAACCTGTTCTTTGTGAACAGGCTAAACACTATATGGAATATGTTTCCATGTCCTCATGTATTGTCTTGACCAAAAGATCAGTTTACAAAGTCAAAGACAAAAGTGGAAAAACAGATGTTGCAAAGACGGCCTACGCTGTTCTGTTACATGAAGACAAAGTGGATATTTGAAATGGGTGATAGACCACTTCTTATATAAAAATGGCCATAACAGAAGATGAAAGGTTTAAAGTTGACATTCTTCTTTTAGTTAAAGCCTTCTACAACAGAGACAAAAAGGAAAAATCAAAGATTCTGCAATGTAAAGACAATTCTGCTTTGCCAGAACGTGCAGAAAAGTTGTTTTCTCTTTTTGGAAAGACATCCCACTATATCTATGTCCAATGAGGAAGCTTCAATGAGATTCTCAGTGAGAGTATAAAAGGAAGCTTATAAAGAACGTGAGATAACCAAGAGAGTGTGATATTCAAAACGTGCAAACAAGTGAGTTTTCATGCATGCAAGTCTGCTTGAATAAAACAGTAACGGGTGTCCAAGCTGTTCTTATTCAAGCTGTCCATTTATGTATCTTCTAAACAGTGACTTCATCTTAATGAGTGTATTCATTGTGTCTAGTCTGAGTGTGTCTTAGATTAGTTAAACATCTGTTGTATCTGTCATCTCAGCTTCACCATACCGCAGTTCAGGCTTGTTTATAATTAACACTTGTTGATAATATACACAAACATTGAGAAAAGTGTGTTGAACGGGAGCACATACTAGGGAAACCTTTGGGACCTACAACTCCATTGAACGGGAGAAAGGTGGGAATGTCTTTGTTAGGCACAAAAATGCCTCAATCAGATCTGTTCAATATCATAGGGGGAGATTTCTAATCAAAACTGATTTATACACTTAGGGGGATATTTTAAGGCCTTTAAAATCAAACCTGATAAGTGATTCGCAAAATCTTCCCAAGTCTGTGTTACACTTTTACATTAGTTGTAACTTGGCAATTTGTGAAAACTGTCCATATCTGTTGGACAGGTTTGACGGATTATGTTTAAGCAGTCCCTATCTGTTAGGCAGTTTAACACAGTTAAGTGTTCTGTGTGTTGTGAACATGACCTGTTCTTTGTGAACATGACCTGTTCTTTGTGAGTAGGTCTAACACTTCATGGAATAAGTTTCGATATCTTCATGCAAAGTTTTGAATGTTGAGATCCACCTAAAGATTCAAGACAATGTGGAAAATCAGAACTGCTGTATATCTGCCAAAGCTAATCTAAAGTATGAAGGCAAAAAGGATATCTGAAATGGATGACAGACCATTTCTTATACCAAAATGGCTTTACAAGGAAGAATAAAGGTCACTAGTAGACATTCTTCTTTGGGTAAAGCTAAAGCCGACAGAGACAAAAAGGAAAAAAAACAAAGATTCTATAGTAAGAAGACAGAACTACTTTTGTCAGATTTGTCCTGGTAAAGAAAAGCAAATTTGTCTCATTACAAAACATTCTCGGTTTCACTACAACCAATGAAGAAGCTTCACTGGGATGCTATGAATGTCTATAAAAAAGAAGCTTCTAAGGAGAGAGAATGTGCGTGAGATATACACAAACAGAGAACGTGAGTGCAAAAGAAAGTGTATTTTTCATGCAGGCACGTTCAGTTCAAGTTGAGTGAAAAAGCTAGGTGCGTCTTAGCTTTTCAGTTTACCAAAGCTGATCAATCTGTGTTTAGTAAATACTGAGTGTGTAAACAGTGAGTGAATCTTAGTGAGTCTTATCATTGTAAGTAGTTTGAGTGTGTCTTAGACTAGTTAAAGTCTGTTTTCCATATTTGTCATCTCTATTTGGATCTTTTCACAATCCAAACTTGTTTGTAAATTTAACAATTGTTAATATAACCCTAGAAACATTACGAAAAATCTGTGTGATAAAGGATAAACTTTATTCAACCCCCATCTACAGTTAATCTAAAGATAATTGGGAAACCTTTTGGTGTCTATAACTGGTATCAGAGCAGTGTTAGAGTGTGTGTTAACTCTATATCACTCACGTTCCTTCCCATTTTCCCATCATGGACAACTATGCTTCTAACTCCTCATCCTATTATGACAATGGTTCAATGGCTAAACCTTTAAAGTTCAACCATCAGAACTTCTCTGGCTGGAAGTGCAGGATGATGCTCTACCAAGAGAATCTGGATGTAAAACTTCCAGAAATAGTGATGGAATGTCCCTATGTAACATCACTACTTTATTAAGCACTTGTAATTTACAATTAAGACTCAGTTAATGCATTAATGGAATTATTATTTCAGATCCGTTCACAATTTTAAATATGAAAATGATGAGGAGAAATCCACATCGTTGTTTTTGAGCAAGCAAACAACAAGGAACCGACATTGATAAAATATATATTAATCATCGATCAAAATATTTAAAAAATGACAATGATAATGAAAATTTATCATTGTTGTTTTCTGAGCAAGCATAACAATGAGAAACCGGTTCATATGTTTAAAAAGATTTATAATGAGAAATGTACAAAATTGAGGGGTGTAATGTAGCAAATTAAAAGAGAAATTCACTCATTTTAAACAATCTCACTTTCTCTCTCCTCTCTACCGTGTCTTTCACATACTAACCCACGGGTTCTTCACATTTTACAAATCAAGATCATCAAAAACACTGAATTAAGTGCTGAAAGTTTGGAATCAAGTTGCAATTGAAGAACTATTAACACTACAAGCAATAAATCAAGGTAATATTTGCTCAGATTTACGAATTTTAGAGTTTTGTGTTCGGTTTTGTGATGACGAATCACAGATTTAAGTTAAGGATGTAATTGCATGTTGTTTGTTATAGTTGATATGTTAAAATCGAGTGTTAAGGATCCTACATACCAACTTTCAGTTTCTGAATCGAACTATAAGTATGATTTTGGAAATTAAGTGTGTGTTTTACTGTGTGTTCTTCGACAATGAAGAAAATTGGACTGATTTTGGTATATTTAAGTTATGTTTCATGTTATAAAGTGTTAAAAGAGTACAAATAAGTTCATAACAATAGTTTTCAGTCACAAAACATGCATAAATTTACAAAAGTGATATCTGGAAAATATTAGAAATGTACAAGTGTAGAAATTCGGACCTATGAACAGAATTCGGATCATCTAAATTTCGTACCTACTTACAACTCGGATCTATTGGAGTTTGTCTCATAACCAAGTTCGGACCACATGCAATTTCAGATGCAAATTCTTAGAAAAATCACCAAGTCATGATGCTACTTCGGACCAACAGTTATCCGAATTTTGGATCAAGTCTCATCCGAATTTCGGATGGGTGTTACAAAGAAAATGCTAAGGATGGGACTTCGGGCCATCGGGATTTCAGATCCGAATTTCAGTTCAATATACTTAACTTTTTAAAATCATGTTGTAAGCAGATACTGACATTGATACACTATTACATTAACATAACAAGATCTTTGTGGTGTTGTTTAATACACATTGATTCAGAGCCAATTTACAGTATACAAACCACTGTGAGTAATAGATTATTATTCGAACATTTATTGTCTTTGCATTCATTTACTTTTTAATAGCATGTTGCTGTTGTTCAATATACATCAATTGGCACTAACATATGATCCATTGTAATGATGCACACTCGTATTTGACATGTGACAAACATGTAGCCAACGTTCATTTGAAAGTGCATATTATAATTCATGCTTGCACTGCATGATGATTACTTCATAATCTGATGCGATCTGGACTGGGGCTGGCAGTAGGCCACTGTCGGGGACCAATCATCCCATTAACTTTCCTGGTCAGGTTCGGCACATCCCCGATCAGCATTTTGAACTACCAAACCCCATGCTTACACTGCATGGTTTTCACTTGTAATGGGGCTTGCACTGCCCGTTTTCACAATAGTTTGTAAATAAATATCTGTTGAATAATTAATCTGTTATCTCACTAAGCATTAGCTTACCCGTTGACTTTCAATATTTTCAGGCAAAGGCAAAGGTGTAGTTGGACCTTCTTCCTAGGCAATTCCTTTCATAACTCGGTGACCTTAGAAGCTATTTGGTACATTGATGATATAGCTTTGGGGCTGGGATTTTATACTTTCAAAAGAATTTATGATGTTGTAATAGTTAGACTATGTCACTGTGGTCTTATACATTTCTTGCTTTAGTGTGGAGCTACTTAAAACTGTGTTAAGTTTCTCAATTTTAAATTTCATGTTGTATGTAGGGTTATATGTTGATCCTGGTGTTACTAATTATATCATTATTCAAGGAGGATGTTTATGTTCCTGCCTCTGTCACTCTCATCATCTCCACTGTAGAAGCAACTGTTCATAAAGTCAGGACTATTGGAAAAGCTAAACCTCAATGGTCTGATGAAGACAAGAGACTAGTTGCTCTTGATGCAAAATCCAGGATCAATCTTGTGATATCTCTCCCTGATGATGTGTTCAAGTAGGTTGAGAAACTAAAGACAGCCAACGAAATGTGAGATACTTTATGTACCGTCTATATGAGCCGTTCATTGCCAAGCCAATGGAGAGTCTTACAAAAACCTACACCAGGTTCACTGCTCTAATAAGTGATCTCAAAGCTATTGAGATTACTAAGGACAATATAACATTGTCAAACAAGTTCTTAGATTCTTTTCCTGAATAATGGAACTATTTTTCAGGTATACTCAAAAACTCAGGCACCATCAAAGGCATGGATCTAGTAAATCTATATGGATCCTTGCTGAATGATGAGCAATCAAGGCTTCAAAAGAGAAATGCTTTGGAAATATCTAAGACAGGTTTAGCCACAGTGGCTGATGTAAGGCAACCTGTGAATTTGGTGTGTGATGTGTTCACACAGACTGGTTCTCATGCTTATGAGAACCTGGAGACCACTTCTGAGGATGAAGAGAAGCATGAAGATTTTGGTGAACTTGATGATGATCAGATGATTGCTATGCTTGTCAAAAATTTCTACAAGAAAATGTTTGGAACAAGGATACTACCAAAGAAATCAAGTGCCATCAGAAAGAACGCCTTCGATAAATCTTAGGCTGAGTGCTTTAAATGTGGCAAAACTGGTCACATAGCTGTAGACTGTGTGTCTAAAGCTGTTAGCTCCTCATCCAAACCCTACAAGACTAATAAGGATGATGGTTATAGGGTTAAGTATCTTATAGCCATGGCTATGTTGAAGAAGTTGGAGGACTCTGTGGCCTCCAACAGCCAAAAGGGACGGATGGCTGAAGCATGTGATTGGGAAGACTCTGACTCGTCATCTGATGAGGAAGTTAACAACTGTCTTATGACCAATGATGACGTTCCTTCATCAAACAATTTCAAACAAGACCTAGCTGAAGTTAAGACTCTTAGCTCTTTGGATAACTAGAATCGTACAATGATGTATAAGGTACGTAATTTTAAAAATTACCGTGCTGAGGAAAAACAGAAAATGTTTGATTATTTGTTTGTGGATCTCAAAGCTGCTGCTGAAAAGCAGAATGCTCTATAGTCTGAGATATCTAAATTGAAAAATGATCTTGAACATTGTCACACCCCGTTACCCCGGTTGGCAACGAAGCGTGACGTCGCGAAAGCATAACCATAATCATAACGAACGGCCACTATATGGACATTTTCAAAATACATCAATATAACTTCAAACTATAGAAACGTTTTACATAGCCCGAAAATGATAAAGAGTAGTTCGCAAGATATAGAGATTGTAATACATAATTAAATTAACAAAAATAATGCAAGTAAATCTCTAATGGTTTGACAATTAATGCGACTCCAAAAGTACAGAAGTTAGAAATACTTCCGATGCGATGCACTTGCCTTAATTTCCTGAAAATACACGCTAAAATACATCAACAAAATTGTTGTTGAGCTCATAGGTTTACACGTAAATATGACTTGTATGGACATCAACAGTTGAGTTTAAATTTATAAAATCATAAATTCCATGTTATGTATTACATAAAAACCATCATGCAACCGAAACTTAATTATGAGTTTGCCTTGTGTAATATTCCCATACATAATACCATAATTTTAAATATATATGCATTCCGCCGTTAGCCGGTAAGACTAACCCGAATGGGGGACATGACTCCCGATAGATCTATCCACAAAATATTCGCGCTTACAAATAAATGTAACTAACGGTTCATGATTTGAGGGCTGATGGAACCACATGTGTAATACATACTAGAAATGAAGTATTGTTTCTGTCCATATGAAAACGTAGCATGTAATTCAACCCCAAAATATAACAGTGTGAAAATAGGGGCTATGAAGACTCACCGAGGGTGTGATGGTAAAAGTATGAGCGTAAAAGGCAAGTTTGCGTTGATTGATGGGTGATGAATCGGATGTGATTAACCGAGCCCTAAATGATATTAGGGACTTAATAACTCTCCATATATGATAATATGTATGTATAAAGGTTTTTATGTCTTAAATCACTCAACATTACAAGTTTATAAATAAAACCCACTTAAAATGTCAAGTTTATATATATATAATTGGGAAAATGACATCAAATAGCTCTGAACTTTCGACTTTGTACACATTTATGTAGTGAACTTTTTTTTGTGCACATTTGGTAGTCAAAGTTTCAAATTTGTTCCAATTTGGTAGTTGGCGTACCTTTTAACCGGTTGATTCCGGTTTCGATGCCTACATGGACAATTTTTTAATGACGTGGCTACCCGTTTTTATATTATACCCGGTTTTTCTACGTGGCAACCCGTTTTTTCAAATCACCCGGGTTTATAACCGGGTTTTTTAAAAAACGACGTTATAAACCCGGGTGATTTTTTAATATTATACGGCGTTATAAACCCGGGTGATTTGAAAAAATGGGGTGCCACGTAGATAAAACCGGGTATAATATAAAAAAGGGTAGCTACGTCATCAAAAAATTGTCCATGTAGGCATCGAAACCGGAAGCAACCGGTTAAAAGGTACGCCAACTACCAAAATGGAACAATTTTGAAACTTTGACTACCAAATGTGCACAAAAAAAAGTTCACTACATAAATGTGTACAAAGTCGAAAGTTCAGAGCTATTTGATGTCATTTTCCCTATATAATTTTCCAAATTTTTGAAGGTTTTTCGTCCTACTTTGGGGCTGTTTTTGACCAAGTTCCAAATCGATTTTGGCTTTGGTTTTCTTAGACATAAAGCTACTATATACAAAGAATTTTTAGGATATATTTCGAGGTGTTTAGATTGGGGAAAAAGCTCGTTAAAACACCATGTTGGCCATTTTTGAGCTGTCAAACTTTCGGGTTCCCAAATAATATCTGGGGGTTCTAAACTCCATAATAAATTGTGAAAACTTCTAGATTTTTAGTTAATACATAGAACTAAATTTTGAGACAAGAATAAACTCATTTTGTTAAGTTATGAATTAGTTATGATTTTTCAAAGTTCATGCAATATTTCTGCCGAAATTCCGTATTTAATAAACTTGCAATAACTTGTGATTCTTGTTGTTTATTCAAAAACTACTTGCATAAAAGGTTATAAAACACATTTATATAACTTGTTTTCATAATATTTACACTTACATGATGTGTTTATATTTTTATAAACACATTTGAAGAAAACAACTTAAAAACAAAACTAGTGATTTATATACTTGAGTTTTTATGAAACTTGTTGTTCTTGGTGATTATATATATATTATGCAAGACTTATATAAACATTAATATTAGATGTTATGAGTTAGTATTTACTTACTTTGAAGAAATATATGAATGCAAATGAGTAGAATGTTGGACCTTCAAGGATTTCACCAAGAACACTTTGCAAATGTGAAGAACACATGAAAGAAAATTTGTGTGCCAAGTGTGTGTGTGGCCGGTTTTTGAGAGGAGAAAAGAGAGTTTTTTTTATGTGAATAAAATGAATGGAAAAGCTCTCTATTTATAGAGGATGAAAATATCTTTGAAATGATGAAAAGCATGGAAAATGAATGTTGTGTGCACTTTTAATCAAAATGATGATGTTTAAAGTAGTAATGGTTTATATTATAAAATAATGAAGCCAACCTCTAGTATTTTACTAGAGGTGGCCGGCCCCTAGGGGTATTTTTCCATTTATTTCTATTTTTCTTGTATAAAAGTATTTAGAAATGTATTCTTGTATTTCCCTTTATTTGTAATTTCATAAATACTTTTAGATGCATTGTTTTAATGAATTGTTTTAGTCTTGCATATTAATGTTAAGTAAGTGTATTAGTATATGATTAGTGTCATTAATCATAATTTAATTATGTACTTAGTTGAATTAATCTTTCATATCGTAAATTGATCGTATTAATTGATTTGCCGATTCATCGCACTGATGAAATTGTTTCTAATTGGATTGAATTTTCTTATGAACATTATTAATCACTTTGATTCATTGCTAATGACCACTGATTAGGTTATAATTGGCTATTAAATACTGATTAGGTCATAGTTGCTAACCTGGTTTAGTGCCGGTGTTACAGTCTCCCCCTGTTAAGGGAATTTCGTCCCGAAATTAGCTCGTGTTCTCCACTGCTTGAGTATTTGAGAACAGATGAGGGTATTTTTCTTGAAACTGATCTTCGCGTTCCCATGTAAACTCAAGACCTCGTTTAGAGTTCCATCTGACTTCTATTATCGGGATTCAGATGTGCTTTAGTTTCTTGACTTCTCGGTCCATTATTTCCACGGGTTTTTCAACGAAGTTCAACTTATCATCTAGCTCCAGCTCGTCCATGGGTAAGACGAGTGTTTCATCAGCCACGCACTTCTTAAGGTTGGACACGTGGAAGGTATTATGTACATTGCTTAGCCCTAGACGCAGATCGAGTCGGTAGGCTACCGGGCCAATTCTTTTGGAAATCTTGAATGGTCCGATGTAACGAGGATTGAGTTTTCCTCGTTTCCCAAATTGGATTATGCCTTTCCAAGGCGAGACTTTAAACATTACTTGATCTCCCTCCTGAAATTCCAAATCCTTCCGTCGAACATCTACATAGCTTTTCTGTCGATCCCGTGCGATCTTTAATCGGTTCCAAATCTGTACTATCTTTTCGGTAGTCTCCTGGATGATCTCGGGTCCAGTGATCTGGCTATCTACTACCTCAGCCCAACAAAGCGGTGACCGAACCTTTCGCCCATAAAGTTTCTCGAATGTAGCAGTCTTAATACTCGAATGGTAGCTGTTGTTATAGGAAAACTCAACTAATGGCAGGTGCCTGTCCCAACTTTTGCCAAAGTCGATAACATATGCCCTTAGCATGTCCTCCAATGTCTGAATCGTTCTTTCACTCTGACCATCCGCCTGCGGGTTATAGCCCGTGCTCATGTCCAGGCGTGTACCCAATGCCTCTTGTAACGATTGCCAAAATCTTGATGTGAACCAGCTGTCCCTATCTGATATAATTGATACAGGAACTCCATGCCTTGAGACGACTTCTTTAAGATAGATTCGTGTAAACTTACCATCTTATCAGTCTCCTTGATTGGCATCGAAATGTAAACTTACCATCTTATCGGTCCACAATCATCCAAATGATGTCATAACCACCAGAAGTCTCTAGTAACTTTGTAATGAAGTCCATGGTTATTCTCTCCCACTTCCACTGGGGTATTTCCGGTTGAACCAACAATCCTGATGGCTTTTGGTGCTCAACCTTAACTTTCAAACACGTTAAGCATTTGCTGACATACGTAGCAATGTCAACCTTCATGATTGGCCACCAGTACATTTCCTTCAAGTCGTGATACATCTTATCTGACCATGGGTGAATAACATATCTTCTTTTATTCCGTTCATCCCTGACGAGCTTCCTCAATTCTCTGAATTTTGGTAGCCAAATTCTGCTCATGAAGTACCGACATCCATCGGTCTTGTTTTCAAACTGTTTATCCATTCCTCTCAAGGCTTCATCTAGCAGATTTCCCTCCTTGACTGCTTCCTCTTGTGCCTCGCGGATTTGAGAGTTCAGGTTTGACTGTATAGTCATGACCAAAGCTCGGACCCTCATGTTTAACTCCTTCCTTACCCGGATGATAACGGATCTCGCAGTCATAATCGCTAAGAAGTTCAACCCAGCGTCGTTGCCTCATGTTTAACTCCTTCTGGTTCAGAATATGCTGAAGGCTCTTGTGGTCCGTAAACACCGTGCACTAAGTACCGTAAAGGTAGTTCCTCCATATCTTGAGAGCAAATACCACAGCTCCAAGCTCCAGGTCGTGAGTCATGTAGTTTACCTCATGAACTTTAAGTTGCCGCGATGCATAAGTGATAACCTTTTCTCTTTGCATTAACACACCACCCAAACCATTGTGTGAGGCATCGCAATAAACCATGAAATCTTCTGTTTCTTCTGGGTGCGCTACACAATCTTTACTTTAACAGTCGGAATGCCGTCTCGTGATCTTCACCCCAGTTGTACTTTATGTCTTTTCGAGTAAATTCCGTTAGGGAACCAGCTATCTTCGAGAAATTTTCAATGAATCGCCTATAATAACTGGCAAGACCTAAGAATCGACGGATTTCGGTAGGAGTACTAGGAGTTGCCCAGATCTTAATGGCCTCGATTTTTGATGGGTCTACTTGAATTCCTTGGCTATTGATCATATGCCCTAGGAATTTGACTTCTCGTAGCCAAAATTTACACTTAGAGAATTTGGCGTACAATTGTTCCTCCTCTAGTAGCTCCAAAATCAACTTCAGATGCTGCTCATGCTCTTCCTTACTTCTGGAATAGATAAGGATATCGTCTATGAACACTACTACAAATTTGTCCAAATACGGTTTACACACTCGATTCATAAGGTCCATGAATACGGCTGGTGCGTTGGTCAAACTGAATGGCATCACCTGAAATTCGTAATGTCCATAACGAGTTCTGAATGCCGTCTTAGGTATATCTTTTCCCTGGACTTTTACTTGCTGATAACCGGATCGCAGATCAATCTTAGAGTAAAAACTAGATCCTTGGAGTTGATCGAATAAATCGTCGATTCTGGGGAGAGGGTACCGGTTTTTGATCGTTAACTTGTTTAGCTCTCGGTAATCGATGCACATCCTAAAGGATCCGTCCTTCTTCTTGACAAATAAGACCAGAGCTCCCCAAGGTGAGGAACTTGGTCGGATTAATCCTTTATCCAACAGTTCTTGCAACTGATTAGATAACTCTTGCATCTCTGACGGTGCTAATCGGTAGGGTGCTCATGCGACAGGTGCAGCTCCAGGCACCAAGTCAATCTAAAATTCTACTTGCCTAGTTGGTGGAAGTCCAGGCAAGTCTTAAGGAAAGACTTTTGGGTAGTCACGAACTATCGGGATTTCTTCAAGTCGCTTCTCCTTTGACTCCTTTTCCACTAGTTGAAGTAGTACCGCTTGACAACCTCTTCGAAGGCACTTCAGCATTCTCAGACCAGAGATGACGTTCAATTGGCGATTCTTTCTTTCTCCTTGGACTGTAAGGAATTTCTATTTCTTAAGTGGTATTCTTACGACCTTCTTACCACATAATATTTCTGCATGGTTGTCTGACAACCAATCAATACCAATAACCACGTCGAAGCTTCCGAGTTCAATAGGCATCAAGTTTATCTTAAAGGGGTTATCTGCTTGTTTTAGTGTACACTCCTTAATTATACTATTTGCTTCAATCAACTTTCTGTCTGCTAATTCTACAGTATAAGCATTTTCTAATGGGGAAAGAGTGGATTTCAGTTGTTCACTAAACTTAGCAGATATAAAACTTCTATCAGCCCCAGTATCAAATAACACATAAGCATACATATCATTAAGAAGGAATGTACCCGTTACTATGTTGGAATCTTGACGAGCGTCACCTGCTCCCAATAAAAAAGCTCTCCCTTGAGCTCCACCATTGTTCCTTAACTTGGGACAATCCATCTTGAAATGCCCAGTGTTCCCACATTTGAAGCAGCTCCTTTGCGTGTCGCTGTTGCCTCCGTTGATGTTAAACCTACAATCTTGGGTTAGGTGACCAAGATTCTTACACTTCCCGCAAGGGGTTGGATAGGGACCTATGTGATGGTAAGTGCATCGGTTACACCATGTTCTATTGTCGGTATAGCCCTTCCTTAACTCAGCTACGGCGACAAAAGCTTTGATGGTCTCGGGCTTTTTGGACTGGGAGCCCGAACCTTTCCCTGATTTGTCTTCCCATTTCCTCTTGTTTTCTCCTGCTTTGGCCTCATTCCTTTGGGCCACTTGGTCCATCAAGTTATTCGCCATTCGGATGGCTCTCTGGATTGTGATTGTGTTGGAGGCGGTGACATTCCCTTGAATTTGGGGGGCGAGTCCCAAAATGTAGCGCTCAGTACGCTTGTACTATGGTGTGACCATTTGTGGGCATAGCAGGCTCTACTCGTGATAACTGCTGGTGTACCCAGCTACATCCGTTCCCTTCATAGCCAGATTCCAGAACTCTGACTCCATCTTTTGTAGTTCGTTTCTCGGGCAGTACTCATTTGTCATCATTTGCTTTAACTCGGTCCAGGCGAGTTGTTAAGCTGTATCAATTCCCACAGACTGGGCATATGAATTCCACCATGTCAAAGCGCCATCTTGAATAGTGTGGGTGGCGAACTTGACCTTCTCATCCTCGATGCAACCACTAACGCTAATCACAGACTCCAGTTTTTCGAACCCGTGAACTTGTCCGACAGCGCTTTCTGTTCCATTAAAGTATCAAGGCTTACAGCTTAAATATCCTTTGATTCCACACCCTTTCTGGGTTGAATCAGACCCTCACGTGGTGCGACTAGCTCCTCCGTCTCCGTTTGCGGTGCTATTGCTGTTGGTTACATAGGTAGCTGCTGCCACTCGTTGTGCAACCAGTTGCTTAATCTGGGCGGTGTTCATGGCTCTCTTTGGCGGCATTATCTTAAAGTTTAAAGAAAAGACCATAGTGTAAGAAGTTGAGTCTTAAAGATTTAAATTTTTCTTAGGGCACAATTATATAATCGTCAAACACAAATTCATAAATAACTTGCAATTTTCATTAATCATTCATAAGTTCTTACATCGGGGCGGGTTATTACCCGAAAATTTTTAAGTCCTACACTCTTACATAATAATTTCCTAACATTACAAAGATCGGGTACTAGGTGTGGGAGTGATTGTGTTAGTACATCTTGTGTGACGATAACAGTCTAAGTTTTGATAGCATTTTGTGTAAGTCAAGTAACTTGGTATTGAATATTGAATAGTGTTTGATATATATGTTTATATGTGTTTGATAATTGGTTGATTGTATGTTTGAACTTGGTGTAATGTATTACAAGAACTTCAAACATAAAGTTCAAAGATAGATTAAAACATAAGTTAAAACATAAATTCAATTACAAGTTTAAGATGTGAAGTTCGAATTTATAGGTAAATTCGAATTTGTTATGAGGACAAATTCGAATGGGCCTTGGGCCTGATTCGAATTTGTACTAAGACAAACTCGAATCTGTCAGTATAATTAAGGGTTAATTCGATTAATTGTCAGACTTTTGGAGAATTTCAGAGAGATTAAGCAAAAGGGCGATCTCGAACTTGCAAGTTTCTAGAGAGTTGTTTCGGAGAGAATCATCGTGTAGGGGCGTTCGTAATCATTCGTCTAGCACCGTGGTAGTCTCCGTGTTTCCGTGAGTGTGATCTTACCGTCAAGCCGCTAACGAGGATTCCGCACTCGTTGGACGGTGTCGCGTCGAGATAGATCCGTAGTGTCAAGACCTTACAAGTGGTATCAGAGCCTTTGGGGTGTTCTTGTTGTTCTTCGTGTTCATAAGCAACATCCTAGGTTTCTTGACATTTTGGATGGATAATATCACGTTTTTGGAGGTTTTTCGAGCTTATCAAGTCAGATCTCGGAAAATACTTTGTCGTAGTTCAAGTTTTTGATAGAAATTAGTATTTTACTCGTAAAAATATTGGTTTAATCTGAATACTTGAAAAACACGAAGTATTAGCCGTTTTTCGAACTTGCGGCGCTCGAGTTTATTAAGAGGGTATTAGGGTTTTCTCTTTTTCGAGTTTGACTGAAAATACGCTCCTTTCGAGGTTCCTTAAGGTTTGATTCGAATTTGCTTGGATTTTCGATTTTACACTAAAATCGAATTGGGATTTCGAATTTAAGAGGACCTTCGAGTTTGTCTTTAATTTCAAATATAGTTGGACTTCAAACTTAATTTCGAATTTACTTCCAAACCAGTTTAAAATTAATTAAATTCGAATTTATCCAAATTCGAAAGAATTAATTTAAATTAATTTCGAATTAAATTAATTAAGTTTAAATTCAAAAATATTTGAAACAATGACAAGTCTACAGAGGTTCATTGAGATGGATCACGAAGTTGGAAAAGCGAATTCTCCACCGAAGTTGATGAAAATAGAGGACTATTATTGGTGGAAGGATAGGTTTGCTGACTTCGCGAGGTTTAATGAAATGCGGATGTGGATTTGTATTGATGAAGGATACATTCCACCTACGGCTGAGATTGAAGGACGACAAAAGGTTGTGCCTTATTCAAAGATGAAGGACGACGATAAAAAGCTTTATGAAGCCGAGAACCGTGCATTCGCTATCATTAGAATGGCGTTACCTCAGGAGATCTTGCACACTTTCCGTAATCAGAAGACAGCAAAAGAGCTGTGGGATGCGTTAGAGAAACGGTGTGAAGGTAACCCGAGGGTCAGAAAGAATAGAACGGAAATGCTCAAGCAGCAGTTCGCGATCTTCAAAGCTTTGAAGAATGAAAAGCTGGATGAGACAATTACTAGATTTTATCACTTTTTGACAAAGTTAGACAGCCACGATGTGGAGAATAGTGAAACAGAGAAAATTAACAAGATTCTAGATGTTTTGCCATCCAAATGGGAAATGTATGTGGCACTGATAAAGCATGATGAAGACAAGTTCTATACTCTTACTCTAGACAGTGTAATAGGAACGCTGAGGGCATATCACTTTGAATTGCTCAAGAAGGAAAGGGATTACGATCAAGTGCAAGATCCGGATATGTACTTCGGGAAATCAAAACCTTCAGGGGCATCTTATGTGAAGACGACTACAACATTCTTCTCGGGAGAGACATCGACACCGGTTGAATCAGAAGACTCAGTAAGTAGGGCTTTCTTAGGGATTTCTAGACCAGAAGAAAAGCAGAATCAAGGGTATTCAAAAATGCCTATTAGCGCAAAATCTGCTGTAGACCATCTGAATTTGTTGGCTTCATTCGTGGCCGCGTACGGTAATTGCGTTCAGGGCAAAATCAACGATCCTGCGCTTTGGGATGAGAATTACGATCAGGTAGATCCTGATGATCTAGAAGAGATGGATCTGCAATGGCAACTGGCCATGGTAACTCAGAGAGTTAAAAGGTTCATCAAGAGGACAGGCAGAAACCTCAACGTTAGTAACAAAAAGATTGGGTTTGATAAGTCCAAGGTTAAGTGTTACAACTGTCAGGGATTAGGACACTTTGCTAGAGAGTGTCAGAGACCGTAAGTAGAAAACTACTAGAATCAGTATCAGAATCAATCTCAAGGGAGATATCTGCAGGGTAGTTCAACCAGTCAGGCAAATATAGTTGGTCTGTTATCCAATGTCACATCAGACAGACAGCTTGATGGAACTTATGACTGGAGTACACATCCAGAGTCGAATGCTAGAGCCTTTATGGCTGAAGTTACCGAGACTGGAAGTGATGGAGCAGAGGAAATTACAAGGGACAGCAATCAGAATGAAAGCAGTCCGATGTGGGTAGAAAAGTCAGATGATCAGACAATTCTGGAGTTCGCCACACAGATGGCCAACGTGGAATAAGATCATGCCAAGGTAACTATGAACTTTTCTCTTTTCCATGATATATGTGTTTTGTGTGCTACGTCGAACTATAGGTTAAATTTAGTACTTGAATCCCATCAAAGTATTTCTGCTCAGAATGAATTATTAAAATCGGACAATGCTAGCCTAGTAGATATAAAGGAAGATCTTAGGGATAAGCTTAAAGCCGATGCACAAGATGTCGTAGTTCTGAAGGACAAGCTTAGTGAACAGTGTGTTAGATTAGAACTGATGTACGAACATGTTGAGGCATTGACAAAAGAGCTTAAAACCAAAGAAGTAGAGCTAGCAGAATCTAAGGTAAAGGTAGCTGAGGTAAATAGTAAACTTGAAAAGTTTAGGAACTCATCACTCAACCTAGGGAAAATCTTAGATGCACAGCGTCAGTCTAAGAAGCCTGTAGGTCTAGGGTATCATGAGAGTCCTCCACCTTTCAATGAAAATTATGTACCTCAACCTCAGGAGGAAACTGAAAAATCAGTTGAATCAGAGGAAATACCGGAACCAGTGTCTGAAATTGCTAAGGAAAATGAAACTAAGGTGACTACTAATAATATCAAGATTAAGAAGGTTAAATTTGTGCCATCCTCTGGTGATAAACCTGTAGGACAACACAAAATTGACTTTAATGATCAGGAGGAGGAATCAGTCGCTATAGTTGAAACAAAAGAACCAAAAACTAGTGAGACACCTAAGTCAAAGGGCACACATAAAAAGTCGATTGACAAAATGTCTTGCTTTAGATGTCATGAAAGGGGGCATGTTGCTTCTAGTTGTCCACATAGGAAGGTAGAGTCTACACCTAAAACTGGAAAGCAGGAACAACATAAGCCTTCTCCACGTGTTGCAAGCACTAGTAGTTCTCAAAATACCGAGAAAACTGTGCAAGCTGCACCAAAATATGTTGTGAAACAAACACCTGTGTCAGGTCGACCCAAAGAAGTGATTAGGACTAATTCACCAAATAGAGTCATTAATCAATCTAGGTCAGGACCGCAACAGAATTATAGGAGTACTACACCTTAGCAGAGCTAACACTCTGGTTAGGTCACACACTCCTGTAAGACATCAAACACCAGGTAGCGCTCAGGGATATCAATCGGAATTGCCATATAATCGAAACTATTCAAGAGCTCCACAGCAAATGCCTACACAAAGGCCGAGAGTGAACTTACATCACTTTGCACCACAACAGACTCCAATTCAAAAACCCAAGTCACCTGAACGGAGAGATGGGTATTTAAAAGAGTTCAAGTATGTGGACGAGAATGGTATTACCAAGTCAGTTATGGCTTGGTTTCCCCAAGATAACTAACCTATTTTCTTTCATGTGCAAGAGATAACTACAGGTCCAAACAACAAATGGTTCATCGACAGTGGTTGCTCCAGGCACATGACAGGGGAAAGAAGTCTCCTTGCAGACTTCAAGGGAGGGAATCAGGGATTTGTATCATTTGCTGGCAATAAAGGAGGGAATATCACTGGTACTGGAGTGGTCACTAATGGGACTATCAAATTGGATCAAGTTTATCACGTTGATAAACTGGTTCACAATCTCATTAGTGTATCTCAAATCTGTGATAAGAAGAACTCAGTACTTTTCACTGATATTGAGGCGTTAGTGCTGAAACCGGGATTCAAGGTACCTGAAGAATGGATACTGATGAGCGCTCCAAGGAAGAATGATCTGTAAATGCTCGACATGAACAAGCCGGAATCTTCGATGGAACCAATTTGTCTACTATCAAAAGCTTCAGAGACTGAGTCGGTTTTATGGCACAGACGCATGGCACACTTGCACCTAAGAAAAATGAGCTACATTACGAAAAATGGATTGGTGCAAGGTGTTCCCATGAAGAGTTTTCAGTTCGAGGATAAGTGTCTACCATGCAAGAAAGGAAAACAACACAAGAAGGCACAAAAGTCGAAGACTCAGAACTCAATAGCTGCCACATTCGATTTGTTGCATATGGACCTCTTCGGACCAATCAACAAAAGGAGTATAGGTGGTAGTTGGTACTGTTTAGTTATTACTGACGATTACTCACGTTTTTCTTGGGTTTTCTTTTTAGGTACAAAGGACGAGACGGCTGCCAAGCTCATCGGGTTCTTAGACCAAGTGGAAAATTCTTACGGAACGAGGGTTAAGCGTATCAGAAGTGATAACAGAACATAATTTAAAAACACGGTTATTGATGTATATTGCCTATCAAAGGGCATAGTGCATCAATTTAGTGCACCTTATGAGCCACAACAAAATGGGGTGGCCAAACGAAAAAACAGGACTTTTATTGAGGCAGCAAGGTCCATGCTTTCGGATTCAAAGCTTCCTACCATGTGTTGGGGGGAGGAAGTGAATGTCGCGTGCCATGTGTTAAACCGGGTCCTTACTGTCAAATCATTGAACAAAACCTGTTATGAAGTTTTGAATAAAAGGCCACCAAATTTAACTGGCTTTGAACCTTTTGGGGTACCATGTACTTTAATGAAAACAAAACATCAACCTAAGTTTGGTGAAATGGCTGACGAAGGATACTTCCTAGGTTATGTGCCGAACTCACCAAATAAAAGGGTTTTTAACAAATCAAATGGTACAGTAGAGATTGTGTATAACATTGAAGTCACAAGTTATACACATGAACCCCAAACTGGTCCGGAATGGATATTTGATTATGACAAATTGTTTGAGTTTAACATTCCTTTGGATGGAAATGCAGGTACAATCGAACAGGACTTGTCGTCAAAAAACTTGAATGACGAGGGTCAAAGTTTTCAGAGGACCACCTTTCCATCAACATCCGAGCCTACATCAACTAAAGATAGATCTCCAGAGGAAAATGATTCTGAAGTGCCTACAAACAAAAATCAGACAACAAATTCTAACTCTGAAGACAGTGTCCATGAGGAAGAAAATGTGGAGTCTGAAGTCGTTCCCCCGTTAGGAGAGATAGGCTCAAATTTGGGAGATAATCTGAGTGTTGACGAGATAGAAACATCTAGGATTAATAAGAATCATCCTATTGAGAGTATCATAGGAAATCCTAATGCTGGTGTGAGGACTAGAGGTAGTTTGAATAGCAACACAGTGTTGTTGTCGATAATCAATGATTCCGAGGCCTTTCATACTTGCCTCTACTCATGTTTCATCTTGCAAGTAGAGCCGAAAATGTGCAAATGACACTAAAAGATAACTCTTGGGTTGAAGCGATGCAGGAAGAACTGTCACAATTTAGGAAACTAGAAGTGTGGGAGTTAGTTCCGTTACCTCGAGGAGAAGTTGCAATAGGAACCAAATGGGTTTTTAAGTGCAAGAGAGATGATCGGGGTATTGTCACTCGCAACAAAGCAAGGTTTGTAGTAAAGGTTTTAAACCAAGAGGAAGGAATCGATTACAATGAAGTGTTCGCGCCAGTGGCAAGGTTGGAAGCAATTCGTTTGTTTCTGGCTTTTGCTTCCTTCAAAGGTTTTAAAGTTTATCAGCTAGATGTTAAGAGTGCTTTCCTTTGTGGGAAAGTGAAGGAACTGGTATATGTGGTACAGCCACCCGGGTTTACAGATCCAAAATATCCAGACAGAGTATATCGGTTAGATAAGTCTTTGTATGGATTACATCAAGCACCGAGGGCGTGGTACGAGACTCTATCCAATCATCTTTTAGACAATGGATTTGAAAGAGGGAGATAGATAGTACGCTGTTCGTGAAACGAAAAGGAGAACATTTCATCTTGGTACAAGTGTACGTTGATGATATCATTTTTGGATCATCAGACGAGCAGATGTGCACAGATTTTGAAAAGGTGATGAAGTCAAAGTTTGAGATGAGTGCATTGGGTGAGTTAAACTTCTTTCTGGGTTTTCAAGTCGAACAGAGGAAGGAGGGCATGTTTATTCATCAGACGAACTATGTCTATGACATCTTAGAGCGCTTCCGGATGGAAGGAACCAAGCTGATAGCTAATTTCAGCACGCCGATTCAAGTGAATCATAATCTCGGACCGGGTACAGAAAGTGATACCGATGTGGATCCGACGTTATATCGGGCCATGATTGGGTCACACATGTATTTAACTGTTTCTAGACCTGATATAATGTTTGTTGTGTGTATTTGTGCTAGGTTTCAAGCTAATCCAAAGGAGATGCACATGAAAGCTGTGAAGCGGATTCTGAGATACCTCAAGTCGAAACCGAAGCTAGGACTTTGGTATCACGCGGAGGGCGATCTGGAAGTGGAGGCGTTCACGGATTCAAACTACGGAGGATGCAGCTTGAATCGCAAGTCAACAACTGGAGGTTGTCAGTTCCTAGGAGGGAGGCTCGTTTCCTGGCAATGCAAGAAACAGACTTCGGTAGCCGTGTCCACGTGCGAGGCCGAATATGTTGCTGCAGGTAGTTGCTGTTCACAGGTTCTATGGATACAACAACAATTGCGGGATTATGGTTTGACTTATACTCATACTCCTATTAGGATAGATAACCAGTCAACTATTGTTATAACTAATAATCCAGTTAAACACAGTAAAACCAAGCACATAGACATAAGACACCACTTTACTTGTGATTGTGCTGAAAAGAACTTAATCAAGCTGGTAAAAGTTGCAACAGATGATAATAATGCGGATTTATTTACCAACGCTTTTGATAAGTCACGTTTTGAGTATTTAGTTCAACTAAACGGAATGCGTAATCCAGAGTAAATTGACCTTAGTAGAGTTTATTTCCTTTTATAGTAGTAGAGTTTCTTTCTTTTTATTGTAAGTTTAGTAGTTTAGGATATTTCCTTTTATAGTAAGTTAGTATATTTATTTTCTTACTCTTATTTATGAAAAACAAAAGAAAAAAAGAGAGAAAACCATAAAAAGTTCAAAAAAAGAGAATATCAGAAAATGAGTTAAGTCTTAGATACATAGGTTCAAAGTGACGAAAATTAGCACAGTCGATAAAATCTCTAAGTGTTAAGCTTTCACACATAATGCACCTAAAATTCTAAGTGTTATACATTATCTAGTATGATGTGTTGGTAGGCATAATACATAAAGGGAATCTCAAGGGTAATAAAATATTCAAGAAAAAGTCAGACGTGTCACTAACCTAGATGTATGACCAAATGGTCTTAATTTTTATGTTAGAGACATACAGACAATGATTCTAAATGAGGTATGCAAACTTTCTGAGGGATGTATAGCAACATTAGATATATCTTAAAGAAAAGAAAAGAATAGAAAAATCATGATACTGAGTTGAGAGTCAAAACAAGTAACTCTGTTGTACGTAAGTACAGACCTGTTGCCTCTGGTTTGACTCGAGTTAGCAAGATAAGTCGCTTTGTTGTACGTCGGTACAGACCTGTCACCGCTGTCTTGCTAGCTTTAAAAATAAACTTTAAGACAAACTAAGACACTTTGTTGTATGTAAACACAGACCTGTGTCCGACGTTTGCCTTTTAAAGAAAGTTTGCAATACCAAAAAGTTATAATCATTGTGTGTATGCCTTGATCAGAAAAGTATGTCTAAGTATGAGTCACGTAAGAAAATTTCTTGATAAATAAAAAGGCCAAGGGATATTCCGAAGTGTAACATGTTTAAAGGGAAAATAATACCAACAATCATCTAGAAATGTGTGTCACGACAAACAATAAAAGGAATAAAAAAAACTCCTAAGTGTGAAAGTAAGATACTAGAAGTGCGTATTTGACACCGCTATCTGATTGAACCTTTTTGTTGACTATTCTCGTCAAAAATATTCTGTTAGTGTTAAGTATAGGTTGTAAATTTTAAAAATATTGTAGATTAGTTTAAGTTTAAATTTTGTTCAAAAATTTTAATTTCATTTTATTTTATTTTATTTTACTTTATTTTTATCTTACTTTATTTTATTTTATTTTATTTTATTTTAGTTTATTTTATTTAGGAAAAAGGTCAAAGTTACTGAGGTTGCATTTTAATTGAATAATAAACATTGCATGAAAATCTTGTGCTAGGGTAAATAAATTTTGCATAGTTTGTTCCGTTACACGAAAAAGTTGGAAAAGTTGAAAAAGTTGAATTTAATTCAAAGATTTTCAAAGTTTTAAAAATTTTCAGATTAAATTCGAATTTAAGCCAAAGTCGAACATTACATTCGAATTTGGCAGTAAGTTCGAATTTGGAGACAAATTCGAAGGTGGTTAGTATAAATAGGTCAACACTGAACATTCATTATTCACCTACTTTCGAATTTAGTCTTTCGAATTTATACAGAGCGATTTCGAGTTTATACCTTCGAGTATGTCGTCTTCAAGTTTTCAACTGTGAATCGAAGTTTTGTCCGTTGGTGTTCAAGTATACTACCAAATCAAGGTAAAATCAACATCCTTCTACAACATTTAGAAAGTATTTAGACTCAATTTGTGTAAAAATCGACCGATTTTGAGGTTTTAATGGTGTGAACTTTGTAATTCAAAATCACAAAGTTTGAACAGGTGAAACATCAAATAAGTGGCAAATATCTTCGATTAGAACCTATTAGGACTAATGGATGTGATTTTCTAAATCTAAAATGGTTTAAATCTTGGAGTTTTGATTTTAAAATGCCGACATTCGAGTTTGTTCTTAGGTTCGAATTTGTCACTAAATTCGAATATATCACTAAACTCGAATGAAGGTTAATTTCAAACATGATATTCGAATTTGTTGTTAAATTTGAAATGCTTGAATCATTTTTACATCAAACTTGTAGAAATTCATATGTGTTGGATTTTGAACTTACATAAGTTCACAATAAAACAAATTTGAATTTAAACAAGTTTATTTTTATTTTGTTCATTCTAATATATTGTATACTTTATTGTGCAGATATGGGGGATAGAGCGTTTATCCAAAAGCATAATATGGTCGTGTCACCAGACCATGAGCTGCCTGAAGCTCAGGCATTCTGCCATATGGTGGATTTTTTGGCTGCTTCAAGGGTTTCTTATGCCCTTTCGCACAATGTACAGATTGTGTTGCCTTACGTTAGGCAATTTTGGGATCATCTGCAGGTCGACTGCACAGTTACTCCGACAGTGTTAAGGACCAGAATAGGCGGGCAGCCCCTTGTGTTCTCAGCAGATGTGTTGCGCAGAGTCTTGCAGTTGGGGTCTGCCAAGCAAGAAGCTGGACCAATAGACTTTCCGTTGGAAGTTAGGCAAGCAGCGTTCTTCAGAATGGGGTATGGTCTTGATGTGGCGAAGGCGTCGTACATGAAGAGCGGTTTATTTGGGTAATGGAGGTATCTGGCACATGTCTTCATGGTGTGCTTCGCTCCAAAGAAAGCCGATTTTGACCACATCGTGTCGAAGATGCAATCGGCGATGATAGCATTGGTCTACAATCAGAGGTTTAGTTACTCTGAAATGTTCTTTGCGGAGTTTGTTCACCAAATAACAGCTCCAGCAAGAGAAAGGTTTTCGATGTATCCTAGGTTCGTGATGATGCTGATCAGACATTTTTTGCAAAATCTGCCGCAATTGCAAAAAATTCAGAGTGTTGCAGTGATGGACAAGAGGATTTTTGCAGATTGCCAAGCGCATAATGCCCGTAGGGGTGAATCTATTAGACCAGTAGATGCACCACTTTTTGGTGCTGCGGTGAACCCTGATTTTCAAGCCCCAGAAGGTGCAAACTGGGCTGGTGAAGTTCAACTACAGCCGCAGCCGCAACAACAACAGCAACAGCAGAGGCCTCAGCAACAACCAAGAAGGAGGCAGAGAGCTCCAGTTAGACAAAGTCAGGCTACAAGGCCTTCAACTAGCAGAGTACAGGATTCAAGGGAAGCAGATCCTTCAACGGACGCTGCTGGTCCTTCAGTTGGAGCCCCCGTAATTGATCCACGGGTGGAGACATTGGAAGAGATCTGGGCTCAAGGCTCGCATGCAAATGATGAGATTACGACTGAGCTTGTTGGAGATATTCTGGAACCTCCAGTTGATGAAGAAGATATTCTGCACTAGATAGATGAATATCGATGAAGAGGCAGCAAAGAGAAGAGCGTTGAGAGATTCCGATGACGATGACTCTGAATTTGAGAATGAGGATACTCCTCCTTTGGTGCCTAGGCAGAGGGCCAAAAGGCATCGATTTATGCAGGGAGCTTCGTCTGCCTCTGACTCTGAGCCTGAAACACCATCCGCTCAACCATCTATTCCACCACCACCCGTTCAAACATCAATTCCACCACCAATCATCCCGTCCCCTATCACATCCATTCCATCATCCTCATCCACCTTCACTTACAACCAAAGGTTTTCTGAGCTCAGAAGCAAGGTTGGTTTCCAACAAGTTCAAATCTTCAAGCTTACGAAAGCCGTCGGCGAACTTCAAGCACATAATGCAAATATCGATAAAGAAAATCTTGATCTGAAGACATTCGTCGCTGATCAGGCTGCAGAGATCCGAACTATGAGGTCCCCTATTGAGCAATTAATGAAAAATCTAAAGGCTCAGGGGGAGATTAGTTGCAGGGAGACTGAAGAGTTAAGAAGAGATGACGAAGGCAATGATCCCGATGCACCAAAAGACAGTGAGCCAGTAGGTTTTTCTGCTGCTCAACACGCCGAAGTTCAGGGGGAGCCAAGTCAGACTGGAGCTGAAGGAAGTGAAGGAGGTGAAGCTAGTCCCTAAAAGACTGTTGAGAGCGAAATGATAGACGCTCTAAGGGATATTGAGGAAGAAGTGATGGAATTTGATTTGAAGATGAGATAGAGGAGTTGGAGGAAGGAGAATTCGTGCCGGAGGACATAGTTGATTGAAGATCCGATGACGAAGTGATAGAGGATGAAGACGACAATGTCAATGAAGTGATTGTGAACTCACAGCCTATCACTGTGTTATATGTCCAAGACAATCACAATGGGATTGTTTTTGATGAAATCAAGCTAGCCTTGGTAACGGATTCTGAACTTGAAGAAGCTGAGAAAGAGCCATCTAGGGCTGAATTGATGAATTTATGGTTCAGGAAAGAAGAAAAGAAAACAGAGCCGAAGATGAAGAAAAGAATGAGAGTTCCGGGCTCAAAAAATCTCTCAGGAGGAATTATAAGCTGGTTCTTTGACAGAGAATTGCAACTATTCATATTGAAAAGGAGAGATGGACTTCAATACCTAAGGCGGACGCTTAGAGTTTTTAATACATTGCCGAAGGTTGAAGTAAAGGAGTTGGCATGGAATGAGCTGATTAATATTGGTGACGACCCGTATGCTGAAGTGATTGCAAAAATTATCAGGAAAGAGGGTCGGTCAGGTAAATTTGAAAGGCTCAAGCCGAGGACCGGGAAGAGAGTCAAGGACGAATCAAGAATAGATCCTCATACAGGTAGGCCATGAGCCGGAATGTTATACAAACCTGTAAGATGTTTGAAGAAGGTGCCAATGAAATCGATGCCACAGAATGTTTTAAGTAACATGAAGTGGTGGTATATCGATAACGAGACTGCTGAAGCTGTAATGGAAGATGCACATGACAAAGTTATTTTGAGAGTGTATGATCCACTGCACTTAATAAACCTATCTAAGGACAACCAGAAGAAGCTACATGATCAGCATATCTTCTTTCACGAAGGATGGAGATCTGAGGCCAGGAAATTCCAGAAGATAGTAAGAATATGTATAGATATAGGTCTATATGCAGGAAGTAGTCTATATGGACCAAGTACTTAGTAAAAATGTGAATAGTTAGAAAGCTATCGTCAAGGGGGAGTCTGTTAGTACATCTTGTGTGACGATAGAAGTTAAGTTTTGATAGCATTTTGTGTAAGTCAAGTAACTTGGTATTGAATATTGAATAGTGTTTGATATATATGTTTATATGTGTTTGATATTGGTTGATTGTATGTTTGAACTTGGGGTATTGTATTACAAGAACTTCAAACATAAAGTTCAAAGATAGATTAAAACATAAGTTAAAACATAAATTCAATTACAAGTTTAAGATGTGAAGTTCGAATTTATAGGTAAATTCGAATTTGTCATGAGGACAAATTCGAATGGGCCTTGGGCCTGATTCGAATTTGTACTATGACAAACTCGAATCTGTCAGTATAATTAAGGGTTAATTCGATTAATTATCAGACTTTTGGAGAATTTCAGAGCGATTAAGCAAAAGGGCGATCTCGAACTTGCAAGTTTCCAGAGAGTTGTTTCGGAGAGAATCATCGTGTAGGGGCATTCGTAGTCGTTCATCTAGCACCGTGGTAGTCTCCGTGTTTTCGTGAGTGTGATCTTACCGTCAAGCCGCTAACGAGGATTCCGCACTCGTTGGACGGTGTCGCGTCGAGATAGATCCGTAGTGTCAAGACCTTACAGATCGGGGGTCTCTCCCTTCTCCAATGCATTGAGGCGCTGTGTCAGCTCCTCATTACGGGCCTCGTATTCAGCTAGTCGCTGCCGAATCTCCACCAGCCCGTCCTGTTGAACAGTGAGGGCGTGCTGGTTAACCCAGTATAGGTTGGAGTTTTGCAACTCCTTCCGCTCTATACGAGCAGTCATCTCTCCAATATTATGGTTAAGCATCCGAAGTTGGAGGTCGTATCGTGAAGACCTTGCTACCAAAAGAGGTATGGTCTGATCGGCTGGCTCTTGAGTGAGCAATGGGGTCGGTGCGGAGGATGGTCCTCCGATCTGAAATTGGGAGAGGATTCCCTCCTCCCTCCTCCACTCTTGGAGGGTCTCGGGCATCCAACCCCATCTACGGGCGTTTTCCTGTCGCTGCCATGGTGGTGAACTTGGTTGGGGAGCCGGGATGGGAATAGTCTCCCGTCTCGGTATCCTTACCCTTTTTCGGGGTGTAAACAACATCTTTGGGCCGTTGGGGTGGGGACGGTACGGTTTGAATGACGGAACCTCGGGGTGATATGGGGTGTAGGAGGGGATCACCGGGGGTGGTGGATCCTCTCCGGTTTTGTCTTCTTCCATGGGTTCCTCCTCCATGGGCTCCTCTTCTGATTCCTCCATCTGCTCCTCAGAGGGTTCCTCTTCTTCAGATGGATCTTCTTCGGTGAAAACCTTCGTGACTTCGGGGCTCATGGCCGGGGGTGTACTCATCTTTAGAATCAGACAAGATGATGATGGTGTTGTTTGACATGTTTTCTGCTATCAAGGTCCATTTATAGTTTTTTAATTAGTTACAAAATATTTTCAAAAATCAGTAAAACATAAGTGCAGTTATAGTCTAGGGTACTAATGCAACCTAGTTCAATATAACTATGGCTCTGATACCAATCTATCACACCCCGTTACCCCGGTTGGCAACAAAGCGTGACGTCACGGAAGCGTAACCAAAATCATAACGAACAACCACTATATGGACGATTTCAAATACATCAATATAATTTAAAAGTATAGAAACATTTTACATAGCCCAAAAATGATAAAGAGTAGTTCGCAAGATACAGAGATTTAAATACATAATTAAATTAACCAAAATAATGCAAATAAATCTCCGATGGTTTGACAATTAATGCGACTCCAAAACTACGGAAGTCTTGAAATACTTCCGATGCGATTCACTTGCCTTACTTTCCTGAAAATACACGCTAAAATACGTCAACAAAATTGTTGGTGAGCTCATAGGTTTACACGTAAATATGACTTGTATGGACACCCACAATTGAGTTTGAATTTATAAAATCATAAATTCCATGTTATGTATTACATAAAAACCATCATGCAACCGAAAAATAATTATGAGTTTGCGCTGTGCAGTATTTCCATACGTAATACCGTAATGTTAAATATATATGCATTCCGCCGTTAGCCGGAAAGACTAACCCGAATGGGGGACATGACTCCCGATAGATCTATCCACAATACATTCGCGCTTCCAAATAAATGTAACTAACGATTCATGATTTTAGGGCTGATGGAACCACATGTGTAATACATAATAGAAATGAAGTAGTTTCCGTGTCCATATGAAACGTAGCATGTATTCAACCCCAAAACATAACAGTGTTAAAATAGGGGCTTTGAAGACTCACCGAGGGTGTGATGGCAAAAGTATGAGCGTAAAATGCAAGTTTGCGTTGATTGATAGGTGATGAATCGGATGTGATTAACCGAGCCCTAAGGAAATTAATAACTCCCCATATATGATAATATGTATGTATAAAGGTTTTTATGTCTTAAATCACCCAACATTACAAGTTTATAAATAAAACCCACTTAAAACGTCAAGTTTATATATATATATATATATATATATATATATATATATATATATATATATATATATATATATATATATATATATATATATATATATATATATATATATATATATATATATATATATATAGTTTTCCAACTTTTTGAAAGTTTTTCGGTCTAGTTTGGGGTTATTTTTTACCAAGTTCCAAAACGACTTAGGCTTTGGTGTTCTTAGAAATAAAACTACTATAACAAAGAGTTTTTAATGTCAAGAACGAACATTTTTCGAGGTGTTTAGGTTGGGGAAAAAGTTCGTTAAAAACCCCATGTTGGCCATTTTTGAGTTGTCAAACTTTCGGGTTACCAAATAATATCCGGGTGTTCTAAACTCCATAATAAATTATGAAAACTTCCACATTTTTAGTTAAGACATAGATCAAACTTTTGAGATAAGAATCAACTCATTTCGTTAAGTTATGAATTATTTATGATTTTTCAAAGTTGATGCAATATTTCTGCCCAAATTCCGTATTTCATAAAGTTGCAATAACTTGTGATTCTTGTTATTTATTCAAAAACTACTTGTATAAAATGTTATTAAACACAATTATATAACTTGTTTTTATAATATTTACACTTACATGATGTGTTTATATATTTATAAACACATTTGAAGAAAACAACTTAAAAACAAAACTAGTGATTTTTAAACTTGAGTTTTTAAGAAACTTGTTGTCGGTGATTATATATATATCATGCAAGACTTATATAAACATTAATATAAGATGTTATGAGTTAGTATTTACTTACTTTGATGAATATAAGAATGCAAATGAGTAGAAGGTTGGATCTTCAAGGATTTCACCAATAACACTTTGCAAATGTGAAAAACACTTGAAAGAAAATTTGTGTGTCCCAAGTGTGTGTGTGCGGCCGGTTTTTGAGAGGAGAAAAGAGAGTTTTTTTTATGTGATTAAAATGAATGGAAAAGCTATCTATTTATAGAGGATGAAAATATCTTTGAAATGATGAAAAGCATGGATGGATGTTGTGTGCACTTTTAAACAAAATGATGATGTTTAAAGTAGTAATGGTTTATGTAATAAAATAATGAAGTCAACCTCTAAACAGTCTAGAGATGAATTTTTTACAAAATCTATTGCTCTTTCCAAAACAAATAATCATTTTGTAAAACCTGTTGTCAAGACTAATAGAAAAAACCCAGAATGTGTTTCTAAAAGTTCTTCTTCCAAAAGACCTAAAAGTAGGATGTGCTACAGGTGTAGAAGGAAAACACATATTGCCAAAGAATGTCCTGAAACTGTGGACATAAGGCCTAGTGACGCTGTTAAATCTAACACTGCTTACCCAAGAGTGTTGGAAATAATAATGCCACCAAGGAATGTATCAAAACTGATACAATCCTAATAAGAAGCATCAATATTGATCTTTGTGGTCCATCAACAAATGTTGATGAGGGTGGTGAACTTATCCCTGTGATGTGTTCCCCTAAGAACTAATGTTTCATTATGTCACTCTGCAGGTTTAGCAACCAAACCAGGTTTGGTACTTGGACAGTGGCTGGTTTGGCCACATGACAGGTTGCAAGGACCTACTAAGTGACCTTACAAGGCCGAACGGTCACTTTTGGTGACAATGTCCAAGGATCCACAGAAGCACATGATACTCTGCATGCTGGTGCTGCAATCTTTAACAAAGTAGCCTATGTGTATGGGCTGAAACACAACCTTGTTAGCATAAGTCAACTCTGTGATGCTGGTTACAAGGTTAACTTTGATGAGCACTTATGATACATATTGGATCCTCAGGGCAGAGTTGTGTTGTGTGCACAAATAAAAAGGGGTGTATACATAGTAGACAAGGAATTCGCTGATCAAACAACAAAGACCTACTTTCTCTCAAGGACTAATGCAGACCTTTTAGGCACAAAAAGGCCTCAATCAAACATGTTCTATATCATAGGGGGAGATTACTAATCAAACGTGTTTGATACACTTGAAGGTATAATTTAAGTCCTATTACTGTCTTATTGAAACCTGATAAGTGATTTGCAATATTATTCAAATCTGCTGACCCTGTTGCATGTGTTGCAACTAAGGCAGATTACCCAAGCTGTTCTATTCTGTTGAACAGGCTGGACCTAAACTGTCTACGCTACTTATATATGTTAAGCAGCTTGGACCGAAACTAAGTGTTCTGTTCTTTGTGAACAGAGCATGTTCTTTGTGAACAGGTTATATAATTCACGGAATTTGTTTCCATGTCATCAAGTATTGTCTTGGACGAAAAGATCAGTGTGCAAGTCGAAGACAAAGTGGGAAATCAGAAGCTGCTCACACTGCCTAAGCTATTCTGATACATGAAGACAAAGTGGATATCTGAAATGGGTGACAGACCATTTCTTATATAAAAATGGCACTACAAGAGGAGGAACGGATTAAAGTTGACATTCCTCTTTAAGGAAAAGTTGTCTGCAACAGAGACAAAATTAAAAAGAACAAAGATTCTGCAATGTAGGGACAAATGCTGTTTTGTCAGAACGTGTAGAAAAGCAGTTTTGTCTTTTTGGAAAGACACTCCACAATCTCTGCATCCAATGAGGAAGTTTTACCAATAATTTTAGTGAGATAATAAATGGAAGCTTCTAAGGAATGTGAGATAACCAAGAGTGAGATATTCAGAACGTGAAAAGAAGTGTGTTTTCATGCATGCAAAGTCTGCTTAGAATAAAACAGTTTACTGTGTCCAACCTGTTCTTGTTCAAGCTTTCTGTCTGTCTTATAAAATCAGCGAGTCCATCTTAGTTATTGAATCCATTGTAACTAGTCTGAGTGTGTCTTAAATTAGTAGTCTATCTGTTGCTTCTGTCATCTCAGATTGAACCATTCCGCAGTTCAAGCTTGTTTGTAATTAACACTTGTTGATAATATACATACAAACATTGAGAAAGTGTGTTGAAATTTTAAATAACTGTAATTACCCCACTCTACAGCTTACAACAACATACTAGGAAAACCTTTTGGGACCTACAACTGGTATCAGAGCAGTTTAGAGTGTGTGTTAACTCTAGATCTCTCACATCTCCTTATTTCCCACCATGGACAACAATATTGCCAACTCTTCCTCTTACTATGACAATGGGTCAATGGAAAAACCTCCCAAGTTCAATCATCAAAACTTACCGGGCTTGAAGTGCAGAATGATGCTCTATTTAGAGAATCTGGATGTACAAATACCAGAGATAGTGACGGAAGGTCCCTATGTGCCAACTTCTGTCACTACTATAACTCCTGCTGCTGAAGGAGTTGTTCCTGAAATCAGGACCGTTGCAAAGGCAAAAGCTCAATGGTCTGATGAAGACAAACATCTGTTTGCCCTTGATGCAAAGGCTAGCAACAACCTTGTAATCTCTCTTCCTGATGATGTGTTCAAACAGGTTGAGAATATGAAGACTGCAAAGGAAATGTGGGATACTTTGTGTACCGTCTATGATGGTCTCACTATCACACTTTCTAATAGGATAAACAATCTTGTTAGACAGTATGACCTGTTCTTTGCAAAGCCAAAGGAGACTCTCACTGAAACCTATACCAGGTTCACTGCCTTGATCAATGATCTCAAAGTTGTTGGGATCACCAAAGACAGTTTAACTCTGTTGAACAAATTTTTGGACATACCGCCTGAGGAATGAAGTTACTTCTCTACTATCCTCAGAAACTCAGGCACCATCAGAGGCATGGATCTTGTAAATCTTTATGGATATTTGCTAACAACAGAAAAGAAATGCCTTGGAGATGTCCAAAAGAGGTGTTGCCTTAGTGGCCAGCGTGAGACAACCTGTTGGTCGGATGTGTGATGTGTTCATACAAGCTGTTCAACAGGTTGATGATGAAACGAAGTAAATGTCTGAGGAAGAAGACAGTGAAGACCTTACTGAGTTTGATGATGAGTAAATGATTGATATGCTTGTCAGAAAATTCAATAAGAAGAGGTTTGGTGGAAAGATGCTGCAAAAGAAATTAGGTGTCCTCAAGAAGAGAACATTTGACAAAACTAAGGCTTAGTGCTTTAAATGTGGCAAAATAGGCCATATAGCTACTGACTGTGCGTCTAAAGCTGTTGGATCTTCCTCCAAACCATACAAGACAAAGAAAGACAATGGCTATAGGGTTAAGTACCTAATGGCCATGGCTAAGCTGAAAAAGTTGGAAGACTTATTGGTTTCCAACAAGCAGAAAGGACTTATGGCCGAAACCTGTGACTGGGAGGAGTCTGATTCATCATTTGATGAAGAGGACAACAATTATCTGATGGCCAATAAGGACTTCGCTGAATCTGAAGCTCTCAGCAGCTTGGAGAACTAGAACCCAACTATGATGTATAAGGTACAAAATTTTTTGGGTTACAGTTCTGAGGAAAAAAGTTAAATGGTTGAATATTTACTTGTTGATTTAAAAGCTGCTGTTGAGAAGCAGGATGCTTTGAAGTCTGAAATCTCTAAGCTGAAAACTGATCTTGAAACAAAAACTAATGGACTGAACAACTTTCATGAGTTGAAAACTGAACTTGATGAAATAAAACACATCAATATCATTTTATAAGAAGAAAAGATAGAAACAGACTCAAAGCGTGATAAGCTTCAAAAGATTGTTGACTCTTGGTGCCATTTAGCACAGAGAGACAGTCAATGTATCAACCAACAGATTCCTGCTCAAATTGAAGCCTATCTTGGAGGGGATCTTCATACAGCAGCTTCCAATGTTGAGATTGAAAATCTGGAAAAAGACTTATCCTCTCTTGGTGAGCTGCCAAATATTTTTTTCCAAAAAGTAAATGGAAAGCTACTATCAACAAGCAGGTTTGTCAGGCCTCAAAACACTGATAACTTGTGTGAAAAAGCTTTAAAGACTGATGATGGATTGTGTTTTCCATCGAATCAGCCTGCTAAGTGCATAGCTAGTTCACATAAGCAAAAGAATTGAAAACAAGCTAAAGTTGCAGCTTTGGGCACTAAACCTGTCAACCAGACAGGTTCTGGATCTAAAGTTGATGGCAATAAACTTGTTAATCCATTCAATGCTGAACATTTTGAGAAAAAGTTTTCAAAAGGGAAGCAGCCTACTTTCAACAAGGGTATGTCTCATGTTGGAAGCAAATCCGCTGTGGTTTCAAATAAGTTTTTAAATTGGAAAATTGGTTATAAATGAAAGAAAATGTTTTGATAAAACCAGAAGTAAAGATCATGTTGATAGGAAACAGTCATCACATCTCAGTAAAGGCAATGGCTAAGCCATTGCTCAACCTGAGAAAACTGTGAATAAGTTTCCCAAACCTGTGGAAGTACAAAAGGCAATCAAATTACCTGTGCTTGATCTCTGTCCTCCCAAAAAGTGGAAAAAGCACACAGGCAAAGCAGTTGCTATTGTACCTTCCACCCAAACTGTTGGGTCTTCTAAGACAAGTGATAAGTTTGCTAAACCTATTGACAAGTCCAACAAAGAAATCCCAGAATGTGTTTCTTGGAGTACTTCTTCCAAAAAGTCTAATAAGAGAAAATGCTACAAATACGGGAAGAAGACTCATATGGCCAAAGACTGTCCTGAATACAGGGGTGTGCAAAAAATCTAGAAAACCAAATAAACCGAAAAACCACCCGACCCAAAAACCGAATTGGGGTTTCTGTTTGGAATATTTGGCTTCGGGTTTCGGCTAAAACCGAAAACTGGTTATGGTTATTTGGGTCGTTTTTTTTTAGCTTTTATTTTTCGGTTGGGCCTCGAAATCCCGATTAACACAAAAAAGATTAAATAAATCTTTTATGTGTTGTGAGGAGGAGTCATGTATCTGCACTTTCTCATATTCCCATTACAGAAAAGTAGAAAACCCACCTAGGGTTTATTCAAATCAGTAACACTAATCTCTTATTCTCTCCGCCGCTCCTCACTTCCTCAGTCCTCAACGGTCGCCGCTCCTCACAGCATGAGCTCCTTGCTGCCGCCGCTCCTCACAGCGTGAGTTCCTCGCTACCGCTCCTCATAGTCTGAGCACCTCGCTGACCGCCGCCGTCTACAAGGTTGAAGGTTCGCTTATATTTTGACTAGATATTTAATTTAACCAAAGTTCTTGTAATCTCATGTTTACAAAATAAATGGTAAAAAAGTAATAAAGATTTACCAAAGTTCTAGTAATCCCAAGAGGAAATGGTTCGAGTCAAAACATTTATATATAATACCGAAGAGTTTGCGTGGATTCAACCAATACTTTATATTCGATAACTGCCATCATAAAGCTGTAAAATTCCCCCTCTAGTGCCAACGTTGTGTCTAAAATGTTTAAAGTTTTAAATGGCTTATAACAATGGCGAGGTGTTTTTTTTTACTATTGTGTATGTATAGGTTGTACTATCACTTGTTGTCTTGTAGAGTAACCCTTAGAATGATAGTTTTTCTGAATTCAATAATTTGTGTAGCCTTTATGGTCAAGTATAATCGAAGTGTTGTATCCAACTTTACACACAATTACAGCCCTAACAGATTGTGGAAATACAAAGAGTTAAATTTGTAAAAAATGTTTGGTTATTTATTGACTAGATCTTTGTTTATTTTTTCACTAGATCTTTAATTTGCAGAAAGTATGCATAAGGAAATTTTTCATATTTGCAATACTAATGTGATAAAATCTTGCTTGGTTTTGTTAGATGTCTCAAGACAAAAACGACGATGTGGTAGATCATGAAAGCGATGATGAGAAAGACGAAGTCAAAGAAGTAAAACAAAGAAAAACACGTAAAAGATCAGAGGCATGGAATCATTTTGATTCATTTGTCAACGAGAAAGGTGAGAGTAAAAGTAAGTGTCGTTATTATGGAAAAGAGCATTTTTCTTCTACAAAAATTCATTGTACTAGCACGATGTTGCAACATTTAAACAAATGTCCTTTATATCTGAAAAAATCAAGATGTTGGTCAAACACAACTCGCTTTTCAAGAAGGTGCATTAGATGGAAGAAAAATGATTGCTTGGAAATTTGACCAACAATTAATTAGGAAGTGTTGTAATTGATTCCCAGTATATATCAGCACATTCAAGTTCAATAAACACTCACAAGAAGAATTCTCACTCAATAATTGTGAAATGATTATAAGAACAAAAGGAATGTTGGGAGAATAAATTAAAGATGGCGGCTGGACAAGGATATTCTTTCTTTTGTAAATTGTCAACCGTATCATTGAAAAACCCTAGGAGCCTATACATAGGCTCCTTTAATTAAGTTCAAGGTTTGACCCTTTTGGCCCTTGAACTTTACATACAACATAAACTAATCTAAGAAATAAATTACAAGGCTAAATATTATCTAAATAATTATTAGAAAATAGATCCACAATATCGAAATTTAATATCTAACAGTCTCCCCCTTTTTGATCATTGTGGAGTTCCTGGAACTCTGGCATGGTCAGTTGATTCACGGAGCCCAAAGATGACATCAAATCATCTAATCACTTGTCTCATGTGTAGCCGTTCGTTCAGGTATTCGATGCCGCTGAGGATGTCCTGTATCTCCTTTGGTGAGCGTCTAAGTTCTGGATCTGGTTGAGCATCAAATTCTTGTATTCTTCGTGTAAGCTCGACTCTAACCATTCTAATAGTACCATCGGAGTAACAAGGAAGATCCTCGAAGCGCATGAATCTCTTATACCCTTTCTGATTCACAAAAATAACTCCCGGGCCTCCTCTGAATATGACTCTGTAAGCAGGATGGTCAATAAGAAAGCTATCTTGCTCAGGGGCTCGTAGACCTACTTTCACCAGCGAGCTCTCTATCTCCATTTGAAAATCTCTTAGGGACATGATAATAGAGTGGCGGTTCATACTTTGAATAAGTGCGCCTACGGCGGTCATGTGAGACAGATGTTTTTTAATTCGATGTTTTAGTCGATTGTGTAAAAATTCAACGTCCTCCACATTCACAAAGTCCAAGTCATTTTCATAGAATTCCTCCACTATGCCATCTTCTCTCTCTACCTGAAAGGCAGGATAGTATAGTTTTGCTCTCTTGCACATAGTGATCATTAGAAGTCTTTTTATCTTTGACCTAGAATCTTTGGACCTCCTCTCCCTGAGCATTAATTGGTTGTACTCGGCCTGTTCAACTATGGAAACATTTGTGAGTTCCATGAGTAAGCGCCTGCTGTATGACCCTGGCTTCTTTCTGAATACCATCTTGAATCGTTCTTCCAGAAAAGGATTCTGGAACTGCTCCGGAGGAAACTTTTGCAAAAATTCTTTAAGGCCCTGAACTGGCGGTTCTTCTATCTCAGATGATTTGGCTTCAAGTAATTTGAAGATTTTCCCCCTTCGTTCTTGTCTCAACTCCTCTTTTAACTCGGGTGGCAGAAAATGTACTTCACCTCTCGAGTACCACCCCACCCAATAAAATCACTGTCATCATGAACACCAGGCTGTGTAGGAGGCTCATCAAAACTATCTACACGCCTGGTTTCTGAAGGTCCTGGTTGTTGGGTTTGTGGTTGGGGTACATGTTGGACTTGGGGAGGACTTTGAGTTCTTGGCGGGCTTTGGACTAACTGGGATTCTTTTAGGGAGGAGGGAGCTTGGATGGAGGATAGAATTTCTTGTTGTCGAACGGCGGGGGGGGGGGGGGGAGTTTAGGAATTCGAATGAGGATGATGATTTTTGAGGTGACTCGGGCTCATGCTTAGGGATGATTAAGGGTTGGTTGTCATCAGTATCGGAGTCAGAGTCAGACACCAATATGATTTCAACCTTTTCGTGAATGGGTTCGAACTAAACCATTGCTGACACCGAATCCAATGGAGCTGGACCTTCAATCAGTGGCTCATCTTCTATCATCAGCATTTCCCGAGCCTCATAACTCTGATCCCCATACCCTTGTAATTCTGTTCTTCCTGATCCAGCTCCCCCTTCAATCAACATCAGGTCCTCAGACTGAGTCATTTAACGCTTCTCCCCCTCATGACGATCAGGGTCGTCCAGATCGTCATGCTTTCGCTCTTGGGACTCAGCCTGGGGACGACACTGGAGCTCGATAACCGCAGACTCAAGACGGTCCATTCGGGAGTTGAGTTGCTCCTGGACTTGAAGTATTAATCGGTTTTGCATGTCTATCTTGTCTGATAACTCCTGAATCATCATTTGGACTGATCGGGTCCCTGGTGGAGGCAAATCCTCAGTAGAGACACCCTTACCCTTAATTAATGGGATAAGGGCGGTATGTCGTTCCTTGGCAGCCTCCTTGTGGGCGTCAAGGGCAGCCTGGGTAACAAGACTGGCAGCACGTAGAGCTGCCTTTAGCATCTCAATGTTGATTTGGAGATGGCCTGAAGTGGATGGCGTTGATGAAGCCACTCCAGGTCTTCCTTCCGTCGTTTCTGGCTCCACAATTGTATGCGTAGATCCGGAAGTCTGAGGAGCCGCCACGAAAGATGCCCGTTGAGGGGACGCCACGAAGGCGTCGTGCGATGTGTGTGGGGGTGGGGAGTGAGCTGTGGGAGAAAGATGTTCGGTCACATGGGGTGGAGTGTGACCTCGTTCAACCCCACGACTCTCCGAATGTGAGTGTGATGGCGTGTGTGGTAGATCCCCGTGCAATGAAGTAGCACCCTGTTGAGAGGATGCTAAGTGGGTAGTTGGGGTGAGTCTGACCATTGGACTGATGGTCTGAAAGGGGGTTGTCCGTCTGATGGGGCTGTGATCACCCTCGGATGTTATCTAAATCCCTCTTACAATAGAGACGGTTCTTTCGGAATCCGCCATCTCTGCTGCCTCACCTTCTCCTCCCTCCCTGACACTCACAATCTCCCGCTCACCTAAACCCAATGATTGTTCAACTTCCACCACTTCTCCCTCTTCCTTACTCGCTCGTATCTCACCTTCGGACTGGGTAGGCTCAGTCGGATCTGACCGAGCCTCATCCGGATAAAATTCTCGCAAATACGCCCTAACCCTTTCAGATTGCACTGCCCTTTGAAGAAGGGACAGTGGGATTGTCTGTAAGGTCGCCTACCTATGGATCCTATCTTGACGCGACACCTTCCAACGAGTGTGCAATCCTCGTTAGTGGCTTGACGGAAAGACCACGCACGCGAAACACGGAGACACACACGATGATAGACGAACAATAGAACGCCCCGACACGTGATTCTCTCCAAGAACAAACACTCAAACACCTTGTAAGTTCGAGATCGCCTCTGCACTAATCTCCTATCGAATTCTGCAAAAGTTGTTAATTAAAACGAATAAACCCTTAATTATAACCCCTGGTTCGAACTTGCCCAGGTCAAGTTCGACTAAGCCCAAGGCCCTTCGAACTTGTCCTCCGTAAGTTCGAACCAGTTACTTTGAACTTGCCTTTGAACGTATGTTTGAACTTATCTTTGAACTATGTTTGAACTTATCTTTGAACTTATGTTTGAACTCATCTTTGAGCTTATGTTTGAACTTATTGTAACATATCAATTACAACCAAGTTCAAATATACATACAATGAATATCAAACATACATTATCAAACATATAACAAACATGTGTCAAACACGTATTTATATGCAATTACGAACAAATTGACTATAACAAAATATTGTCTATACTTAGACTGCTATCATCACACAGGATACACTAACAGACTCCCCCTTGACGATAGCTTCTAAGTATATATATTTTATCTAAGTACTAGAGCTATATAAACTACTACCAGCATACAATCCCTGATCTATACAAACTCTAACTACCTTCTGGAACTTTCTTCCTCCTGATCTCCAGCTTTCATAAAAGAAGATCGGCTGATCATGAAGTTTTCTCAAGTTGTCCTTCGATAGGTTGATCAGATACAGTGGATCGTATACTTTCAAAATAACTCTGTCCTCGTAGTCCTCCATCACTGCTTCCGCCGTCTCATTGTCAACATACCACCACTTCATATTTCTCAGTACATCATGTGGCATTGACTTCATCGGCACTTTCTTGAGGCATCAGACTGGCTTGTAAACCATCCTAGCCCAAGGCTTTCCAGTGTGGGGATCTACTCTTGACGGATCTTCAACTCTTTTCCCAGATCTTAGCTTAATCCTTTCAAACCTTCCAGATCGACCCTCCCTTCGTATGATCTTAGCAACAACGTCAGCATATGGGTCGTCTCCTAGGTTGATTAACTCCTTCCAAGCCAACTCTTTTACTTCACACTTGGTTAACGTGTTTAAAACCTTCAACGTTCTCCTCAAGTATTGTAGCCCATCTCTTCTCTTGAGTACAAATAGCTGCAGTTCTCTATCAAAGAACCAGGTTAAGATCCCACCTGAGAGATTTCAGGACTTGCTACTCTCATTCTCTTCTTCATCTTTAGATCTGTTTTAATTTCTTCCTTTCTGAACCAAAGCTTTATCAGATCTTCTCTGGTTTGCTCCTTATCAGCTGTATCAGATTCTGAATCATCCATAGATGCTAATTTAATCTCATCTATGTCTATCACGTTTTGATCATTATGAAAATACTGTTCTGTGATAGGTTGTTTAGGGATGATCACTTCATCTACATTGTCGTCTTCATCTTCTACAACCTCGTCATCAGATTTCCAGTCTACAACCTCTCCTGAAACAAACTCTCCTTCCTCCAAGTCTTCTTGATCAAACTCAAATTCATCTTGATCATCAAGGTCCATTAACGCTTCAATCATATCATATTCAGTAGCCTTTGAAGTTTCTCCTTCGCTTCCTTCTCTCACACCCGACAGTCGAGGCTCCCCCTGAATTTGAGCTGGATGAGCAGTCTTTAGAGAAAGATCTGCTAGCTCACTCTCTCTTTCAGTATCTGGATCATTGCCATCATCTTCTCTCCTCATCACCTCAGTTTCTTTGCAACTACTCTCCCCCTGAGCTTGCAGATTTTTCAATAACTGCTCTAGGAGAGTTTTCATTGTTTTCATCTCAGACGCTTGATCAGATACTGTTGTTCGTAACTCAACATTTTCCCGATCAAGTCTGGCATTATGTGCTTGAAGCTCTTTCACTGCCGTTGAAAGTTGAAAAATTTGGACTGTTTGGAAGTCCACCTTTCCTTTCAGCTTAGTAAACCGCTAATTGTCGGTGAATGTAGATGATGTTGATGGAGTGGATGTAGATGTTGATGGAGCAGTAGTTGGAGTTGATGGAGCAGCTGGTATCACAAGTTCAGGAGCAGAGGTGGATGGAGGTACATGCATGAATCTATTCCGCTTCGCCCTATGCCTAGGCACGAGTGGAGCTTCGTCTTCCTCTTCAAAATCTAAATCATCGTCCTCTGTATCTCCACCTGCTCGTTTTGTCATCTTTCGTCTACAGACGACTAGTCTCGATCCATATCTGCCAATCTAACAGCCGGATCAACAGCTTCAACCTCTGCTTCAACCTCTTCTATTTCCTCAGAACTAGAATCAGACTTGGAGGCGGTCTCTGATTGACTCTCAGCCTCAGTCTTCATACTTTCTCCTTCTGCAGCCCCTTCAACCTGGACCTTGGTGTCCATATCCTCAGCCTCAGGTGGCTGGTATTCATCAATATCCCTGAATATATCATGGTACTTAGTTGGAGGCTCAAAAATCTTATGAACCAATTCTGCTGCAATATCTTGCTCAGCAGCCGTTCCTTGAGCACAAATTTTTCTAGGGTCTGTGCCCTCTGATCAAACCCTGGAGCCGAACTCGACGGGCCTGCAGCGTCCATTGATGGTCCTGCTGCCGTATACTTTGTCTTTCGGCTAGAAGATGTCCTAGCTGCCGGAACTTGTCTAGCCGGAGCTCTTTGCCGCCGACGCTGTTGCTGTTGTTGTTGCTGCTGATGTTGTTGCTGCTGTGGAGCTTCACCTGCCCAGCTATCTCCTTCTGGAGCTACAAAATCTGGGTCAATAACGACTCCAAACAAAGGTGCCACCTGTGGCCTGATCTGCTCAGCCTTTCTTACATTATGTGACGGGCAATCAGCAAAAATCCTTTTATCAATAATGGCCACGCCATTTGTATCTGGAAGATTAGGCAAATTTGGGAAAAAGTGGCGGATGATCATCATCGCAAATCTTGGATACATCAAAAATCTTTCTCTGACGGGAGCTGTGATTTGATGCACAAACTCATCGAAGAACATCTCTGAAAAACTGAAACGCTTATTATATACTAAGGCAATCAACGCCGATTGCAGCTTAGACACCATTATATCAAAGCCGGCCTTCTTCGGCGCAAAACAGACCATAATAACATGCACCAAATAACGCCATTGGCCAATCAAGCCACTCTTTACATAAGAGGCCTTGGTAATACCTTGGGCGTATCCCATTCGCAAAAACGCCGCTTGCCTTATATGAACTGGGAAATCTATAGGCCCCGCCTCCTGATCCTCTATGCCTAGATGAAGGATTTGCCGTAACATATCTGCTGAAAATACTATAGGCTGTCCCCCAACTCTTGTACGTAAGACTGTAGGCGTCACTGAGCAATCAACCTGTAGATGCTCCCAAAATTGACGTACATACGACAAAATAATCTGCAGATTATGAGTCAAAGCATAAGCAACACGCGATTGCGTCAAAAACTCGACCATGTGTCGGTACGATTGAGCTTCAGGTAACTCTCTATCCACCGACATAACCATGTTATGTTTATTATAGAAAGCTCGATCAACCATATCTGCACATAGAAACAACAACCATTATTAGTAATGAAAAAAATTTTAAACTTGTTTATTTCGAATTTGCATAATTTCGAACTTACATAAGTTCGAAATCCAACACATTCGAATTTCTACAAGTTCGAATTTATTTTATAAAAACATTTGAATTTAAATAAATTCGAGGATTATGTTCGAACTTGACTGACTTCGAACTTGTAGATATTTTAACAAGTTCGAACTTTCTGACAAGTTCGAACCTGATGAACATGTTTAAAGTCGGTCATTTTCAAACTAAAATCCAAGATTTTAACCCCATTTGACTTAAAAAATAGTAAATCTAGTCTTATTGGGTTTTAATTGAAGTTATATGTGTTTTATTTGAATTTTCACCGGTTAAAACTTGTGATTTTGAACCACATAGTTTAAACCCAAAAACCATCAAATAAACTCGATTTTTTGCCATTAAAGAGTCCTAAACTACCCTAACTTTGTATAACAATGATTATTATACCTAAGTATGTGATTAGGTTCGAGAAAAGTGAGCAAAACTTCAAGAAATAGGAGCAAAGCCGAAACGACAAGTTCGAAGAAATAAGTTCGAATTCGCCGGACCCAAGTTCGAAGGTGTAAAGTCGAAGGTAGGTGAATTAAATGATTCACTATTGACCTATTTATACCAACTACCTTCGAACTTGCCATAAATTCGAACTTCCTGACAATTTCGAAGTTTAATTCGAATTTGTCTTAAATTCGAACTTATTGAAAAGTTTGAAAATCCTTGAATAAAATTCAACTTTTTCAACTTTTCGTGTAACGGAATTTTACAGACCTTGCAAAATAATTTACACCAAGCAATAGATTTTCACGCAAAATTTGTTTATTCAACCAATCATGCATCCTAGTAACTTTGACTCTTTTCATACTTAGAATTAGATTTAACGTAAAATAAAATAAAATTTGAACTAAATTTAAACTTAAGCTATTGTTAACTACTTTTTAAAAATTTACAACCTAAACTAACAGAATATTTTTGCCAGAAAGTCAAAGAAGGTTCAATCAGATAGCGGTGTCAATACGCACTTTTAGTATTACACTTTCACACTTAGGAATTTTTTTATTCATTTGATTGTTTGTCGTGATATACTTTCCAAGGCGATTGTTGGTATTATTTTCCCTTTAAACATCTTACACTTTGGAATATCCCTTGGCCTTTTTATTTATCAAGAAACTACCTTACGTGTCCCATACTTAGACATACTTCTATGATCAAGGCATACACACAATGATTATAACTTTTCGGTATCGCAAATTTTCTTTAAAAGGCAAACGTCGGACACAGTTCTGTATTTACATACAACAGAGTGTCTTAGTTTGTCTTAAGGTTTATTTAGAGCTTGCAAGACAGCGGTGACAAGTCTGTACTGACGTACAACAAAGCGACTTATCTTGCTAACTTGAGTCAAACCAGAGGTAACAGGTCTGTACTTACGTACAACAAAGTGACTTGTTTTGACTCTCTCCTTACTATCAAAATTTTTCTTTTCTTTTCTTTTCTTTAAGATGTATCTGATGTGGCTATACATCCCCCAGAAAATTTGCATACCTCATTTAGAATCATTGTCTGTATGTCTCTAACATAAAAATTAAGACCATTTGGTCATACATCTAAGTTAGTTACACATATGACTTTTTCTTGAATATTTTATTAGCTTTTGAGATTCCCTTTGTGTATTATGCCTACCAACACATCGAACGAGAAAATGTATATCACTTAGAGTTTAAGATACATTATGGTTTTCTCTCTCTTTTTTTTTGTCGTAAATAAGATAACCTACTAACTTACTATAAAAGGAAATAAAATTTACTTAACTACTAACTTACTATAAAAAGAAAGAAATTCTACTAAGGTCAAGTTACTCTGGATTACGCATACCATTCAGTTGAACTAACAACTCAAAGTGTGACTTATCAAAAGCTTTAGCGAATAAATCAGCATTGTTATCTTCCGTTGCCACTTTTACCAGTTTTATCAAGTTCTTTCAGCACAATCACGTATAAAATGATGTCTTATGTCTATGTGCTTTGTTTTACTGTGTTGAACTGGATTTGGTTATCTATCCTAATAGGAGTATGAGTGTAAGTCAAACCGTAGTCCCGCAATTGTTGTTGTATCCACAAAACCTGTGAACAGCAACTACCAGCAACTACATATTCGGCCTCGCACGTTGACACGGCTACCGAAGTCTGTTTCTTGCATTGCCAGGATACGAGCCTCCCTCCAAGGAACTGACAACCTCCAGTTGTTGACTTTCGATGCAAGCTACAACCTCCATAGTCTGAATCCGTGAATGCTTCCAATTCCATATCACCATCCGCGTGATACCAAAGTCCCAGCTTCGGTTTCGACTTGAGGTATCTCAGAATCCGCTTCACAGCCTTCATATGCATTTTTTTCGGATTGGCTTGAAACCTAGCACAAATACACACAACAAACATTATGTTAGGTCGAGAAGCAGTTAAATACATGAGTGATCCAATCATGGCCCGATATAGAGTCGGATCCACATCAGTATCACTTTCTGTACCCGGTCCGAGATTGTGATTCACTTGAATTGGTGTACTAAAGTGAGCAGTCAGCTTTGTTCCCTTCATTCCGAAGCAGTCCAGAATATCGTAGACATACTTCATCTGATGGATAAACATGCCCTCCTTTCTCTGTTCAACTTGCAAACCCAGAAAGAAGTTTAACTCACCCATAGCACTCATCTCAAACTTTGACTTCATCACCTTCTCGAAATCATTGCACATCTGCTCGTCTGATGACCCGAAAATAATGTCATCAACGTACACTTGTACCAAGATAAAATATTCACCCTTCCTCTTCACAAACAATGTACTATCAATTCTCCCTCTTTCAAACCCGTTGTCAAAAAGATGAGTTGATAGTGTCTCATTCCATGCCCTGGGTGCCTGATGCAATCCATACAGAGACTTATCAAGACGATACACTCTGTCTGGATACTTTGGATCTGTAAACCCGGGCAGTTGTTCAACGTACACCAGCTCCTTCACCTTTCCATACAGAAAGGCACTCTTTACATCAAGTTGATAGACTTGAAATCCTTTGAAGGATGCAAATGCCAGAAATAAATGGATTGCCTCAAGCCTTTCCACTGGCACAAACACCTCGTTATAATCGATTCCCTCTTCTTGGTTGAAACCCTTTACGACAAGTCTTGCCTTGTTGCGAGTAACAATTCCCATATCATCTCTTTTGCACTTAAAAACCCACTTGGTTCCTATTGCTACTTCTCCTCGAGGTAACGGCACTAACTCCCACACTTCAAGCTTTCTGAATTGTGACAGTTCTTCTTACATCGCTTCAACCCAAGAATTGTATTTCAGTGCCATTTGCACATTCTTCGGCTCTACTTGTGAGATAAAACACGAATAAAGGCAAGTGTGAAAAGCCTTGGAGTCATTAATCATCGACAACAACACTGTGTTGTTATTCAAACTACTCCTAGTTCTCACACCAGCATTCGGATTTCCTATGATGCTCTCAACCGGATGATTCTTGTTTATTCTAGATGTTTCAATCTCATCGACCCTAAGATTATCTCCTAAGTTTGACCCTATTTCACCTAACGGGGGAACGACTTCAGACGCTACATTTTCTTCCTCATGATCACTGTCCTCGGAGTTAGAGTTAGTAGTCTTATTCTCGTTTGTAGGTAACTCAGAATCATTCTCTGCCGGAGACCCATCTTCTGTCGATATAGGCTCAGAAGTTGATGGAATGCTCGTCTTTGGAAAACCTTGACCGTCGTCATTCAGATTTAATGACGATAAGTCATGCTTAATTGTAACGGCATTTCCATTCAAAGGAATGTTGATTGACTCAAACAATTTGTCATATTCTAATATCTATTCCGGACCAGTTGGGGCTCATGTGTATAACTTGTTACATCAATGTTATACACAATTTCTACTGTACTGCTTGATTTGTTAAAAACCCTTTTGTTTGGTGAGTTAGGCACATAACCTAAGAAATAACCTTCGTCAGTCTTTTCACAAAACTTAGGTTGATGTTTTGTTTTCATTAATGTACACGGTACCCCAAACGGTTCGAATCCAGTTGAATTCGGTGGTCTTTTATTTGGAACTTCATAACAGGTTTTGTTCAATGATTTGACAGTAAGGACCCAATTTAAAACATGACAAGCGGTATTCTCTGCCTCCCCCCAAAACATGGTAGGAAGCTTTGAATCATAGAGCATGGTCCTTGCTGCCTCAATCAAAGTCCTGTTCTTCCGTTTTGCCACCCCATTTTGTTGTGGCTCATAAGGTGCACTAAATTGATGCACCATGCCTTTAGATAGGCAGTATACACCAATTACTGTGTTTTTAAACTCCGTTCCATTATCACTCCTGATACGTTTTACCCTCGTCCCATAGGAGTTTTCGACTTGATCCAAGAACCCAATCAACTTTGCAGCTGTCTCATCCTTCGTACCTAAAAAAAACCCATGAAAATCGTGAGAAATCATCAGTGATAACTAAACAGTACCAATACCACCTATACTCCTTTTGTTGATAGGTCCGAATAGGTCCATATGCAACAAATCGAAAGTGGAAGCTATAGAGTTCTGAGTCCTTGACTTGTGTGACTTCTTGTGTTGTTTGCCTTTCTTGCACGGTGCACACTTGTCTTCAAACTGAAAACCCTTCATAGGGAGACCTTGCACCAGTCCATGTTTAGTGATATAGTTCATTTTTCTCAGGTGCAAATATGCCATGCGTCTGTGTCATAAGACTGATTCGGTCTCTGAAGCTTTAGATAAAAGACAGATCATTCCCATCGATGAATCAGAGATGTTCATGTCTAGCATGTACAAATCGTTGTTCCTTGGGGCTCTCATCATAATCCACTCTACAAGAATTTGGAATCCCGACTTCAGCACTAACGCTTCAGTATCAGTAAATAACACTGAATTCTTCTTATCAAAAACTGAGAGACACTAATGAGATTGTGAGCAAGTCTATCAACGTGATATACTTGATTAAGTGTGATAGTCCCATTAGTAATCACTCCTGTTCCAGTGATATTTCCTCCTTTGTTCCCAGCAAATGATACAAAACCCTTGTTCCCTCCCTTGAAGTCTGTGAGCAGACTCTTTTCCCCAGTCATGTGTCTTGAGCAACCACTGTCAACGAACCACTTGTTGTTTAGACCTGTAGTTAGCTCCTACACATGAAAGAAAACAAGTTAGATATCACGGGGAACCCAAGCCATGACTGACTTGGTAATACCGTTCTCATCCACATACTTGAACTCCTTCAAAAACCCATCTCTCTTTTCAGGTGACTTGGGTGTTTGATTGAGAACCTGTTGTGGTGCAGAATGGTTTAAATTCACTTTTGGCCTTTGAGTAGGCATTTGCTATTGAACCCTAGAATAATTTCTGTTATAAGGCATTTCAGATTGGTATCCCTGGGCTCTACCTGGTGTCTGATGTCTTACATGAGTGTGAGACCTAACCGGAGTGTAAGCTCTTTTAGGTGTTGTAATCCTATAGACTTGTTGAGGCCCTGACCTAGATTGATTTGGGACTCTAATTGGTGAATTGGTCCTAACAACTTCATTTGGTCTAACTGACACAGGTGTTTGTCTAATAGCAGTCTTTGGTGTGGCATGCATAATCTTCCCAGTGTTTTGAGAACCACTTGTGCCTGCTACACTTGGTGAGGGTTTATGTTGTTCAGGCTTTCCAACATTAGGTGTAGATTTTACCTTCCTATGTGGACAGCTAGACGCAACATGTTCCCTTTCATGACATCTAAAACAAGACATTTTATCAATTGACTTCTAATGAGTGCCCTTTGACTTTGGTGTCTCACTAGTGTCATGTTCTTTCTTCTCAACTATCGTGACTGCTTCCTCTTTCTAATTATTAAAGTCAGGTTTAGCTTCTCCTAGAATTTTATCAATAGAAGACTGCACAAACTTGACTTTCTTAATCGTGGCATTATTATTAGTCACCTTAGTTGCTTTGTCCTTCTCAGATTCAGATATAGTTTCAGCTGCTACCTCTGACTCAACTGGTTTATCAGTTTTATCTTGAGTCTGAGGCACATAGTTATCGTTAAAAGGTGGAGGACTCTCTTTATAACCTAAACCTACTGGTTTCTTAGATTAACGCAGTGCATCTAAGATTTTCCCTAGATTCAGTGAAGAGTTCCTAAACTTTTCTAACTTACTATTTACCTCTGCAACCTTAACCTTTGCTTCATCTAGCTCTACCTTTTTAATAGTTAGTTCTTTGGTTAAAGCCTCAACATGCTCATACATTAGTTCTATCCTGACACACTGCTCACTTAGATTGTCTTTTAGAACTATTACATCTTGAGTATCTCCTTTCAACTTATTCCTAAGATCTTCTTTTATATTTAAGAGGCTAGCATTATCTGATTTTAAGGATTCAATTTGAGTAGTTAAATTACTATGTGTTTCTAGCACTAAATTCAATCTATCATTAGAAGTAGCACATAAAACCCATAAATCACGGAATGTAGAAAAATTCAGAATTGCCTTTGTATGATCAGATTCCACGTTAGCCATCTTCACGGCAAACTCTAGAACGGTTTGATTATCTGACTTTTCCACCAACACAGGACTCGTATCATTCTGTTCTCTGTCCTCTGTTACTTCCTCTGCTCCTACATCCCCAGTCTCTGTTACTTCAGCCATGAAGGCTCTAGCATTAGACTCTAGATGTGAACTCCAATCGTACGTCCCATCAAGCTGTCTGTCCGATGATACGTTGGTTAACAGACCAGCGATGTTAGCTTAATTACCCGAATTACCAGGCTGATATCTCCCCTGATATTGATTCTGATAGTTTTCAACCTTGGGTCGTTGACACTCTCGAGCAAAATGTCCTAACCCCTGGCCGTTATAGCACTTAACTTTGGATTTGTCAAACCCAATTTTATTGTTGCTAACGTTCAGATTTCTGCCTGTTCGTTTTATGAACCTCTTGACCCTCTGAGTCACCATGGCCAGTTGCCATTGAAGATCCATTTCCTCCAAATCATCAGGATCCACCTGATCGTAGTCCTCTTCCCAAAACGCAAGATCGTTGATTTTTCCTTGTACACAATTTCCGTATGCTGCAACAAACGAAGCGAAAAGATTCAGATGAGATTCGGCTGATTGTGCACTCATAGGAATCTTTGTGTACTGTTGAGAAGTAGATGTGGATTGACTCGGTTTCTCTTCCGGATTAAAATACCCTAAGAAAGCACGACTACTTGTTTCTTCTACGTCTATTGGAATAGACGCTTCACCCGTGTAGAATGTTGTAACTGTATTCAGTTCACTCACGACCGAAGGTTTGGACTTTCCAAAGTACATGTCTGGATCTTGGACCTGATCATATTCCCGTTCCTTCTTAAGTAACTGAAAGTTGTAATCCCTCAGCATGCCAATGACTCCTTCGAGCGTAAGAGTTTCATATTTGTCTTCATCATGCTTTATGAACGCTACGTACATCTCCCATTTTGCTGGTAAATCATCAAGAAGTTTCTCAATCGTTTCAAGTTCACGATACTCGACATCGTGATTATCCAACTCTGTCAATAAGTGGTAGAACCTTGTGATTGTCTCATCCAGCTTTTCGTTTTTCAACGCCTTGAAAATTGCAAACTGCTGCTTAAGCATCTCGGTCCTTCCTTTTCTAACCCTCGGATTTCCCTCACACCGTTTCTCGAGTGCATCCCTCAACTCTTTTGCTGTACGATGATTCCTGAATGTGTGTAGAATCTCCTGAGGTAGTGCCAAGCGAATGATAGAAAACGCTCTGTTCTCAGCCTCATATAGTTTCTTGTCGTCATCCTTCATCTTCTGATATGTCAGAACTCTCTGACGACCCTCAAACTCCTTAGTAGGAGGAATGTATCCTTCATCGATACAGATCCACATCCGCACGTCATTGAAATGAGCAAATTTGGCAAACCTATCCTTCCACTAGTAGTAGTCTTCCAACCTCATCAGCTTTGGTGGAGAATTCTCCTTACCAACCTCGTGATCCATTTCAATAAACTTTTGCAAAATAGTCATCGTTTCTAAACTTTTTTAAATTCGAACTTAATTGATTTAATTTGAAATTAATTGAAAATCAACTCTTTCGAACTAGAGTAAGTTCGAATAAGTTTAATAATAAATTAGTTTAAAATTAAATTCAAAATTCATTAAGTTCGAATTCAATCAAATTCGAAAATATGACAAGTTCGAGGTTTCGGTTAAGTTCGAATCCAGACAAATTCGAATGCTGGCAAATTCGAATCTCAATAAAATTCGAATGAAACCCTAAAATAACTTCGAGAGGAGCGTATTTTCTGACAAGTTTGAATTTCTGACAAATTCGAAGAAACCCTAATACCCCTATGTTCGAGCGCCGCAAGTTCGAAAAACGGCCAAAAGTTCAATTTTTGCAACTTTTCAGTTTAAACCAAAGTTTTTAGGATTAAAAACTATGATTTCGACCAAAATGATGAACTAATATGAACATTTCCCCATTATCTAGCTTGTAAAACTCGAAAAACTAACCAAAAAAGATTTTTCCCGTCCAAAACGCCAAGAAACCACGGATGTTGTTTATGAACACGAAGAACACCAAGAACACCCTTATGGCTCTGATACTAGTTGTAAGGTCTCCTACCTACGGATCCTATCTTGACGCGACACTTTCCAACGAGTGCGGAATCCTCGTTAGCGGCTTGACGGAAAGACCATGCACACGAAACACGGAGACACACACGATGATAGAAGAACAATAGAACGCCCCGACACATGATTCTCTCCAAGAACAAACAATCAAACACCTTGCAAGTTCGAGATCGCCTCTGCACTAATATCCTATCGAATTCTTCAAAAGTTGTTAATTAAAACGAATTAACCCTTAATTATAACCCCTGGTTCGAACTTGCCCAGGACAAGTTCGACTAAGCCCATGGCCCTTCGAACTTGTCCTCCATAAGTTCGAACCAGTTACTTTGAACTTGCCTTTGAACTTATGTTTGAACTTATCTTTGAACTTATGTTTGAACTTATCTTTGAGCTTATGTTTGAACTTATTGTAACACATGATTTACAACCAAGTTCAAACATACATACAATCAATATCAAACATACATTATTAAACATATAACAAACACGTATTTATATGCAATTACGAACAAATTGACTATTACAAAATATTGTCTATACTTAGACTGCTATCGTCACACAGGATGCACTAACATTGTTATTACCGGTACAGTAGGAGCCCCTTTTGGAAGATTAAGCTTTTGAATCGCAACTGTTGGGTATACATCTGCCTCTGGACGTTCATGTATGTCATCGTCGTTGTCCATGGCATGTTGAATTATTAATTGTAGGAAACGCTATGGAGGGATGTATTTTCATCCGCGGTTGGTGCTCCTCTCCAGGTGAACTCTTCTCAATTCCTCGAATAGGAATGCCGCATAATCATAGTGTCTGTCGTAAGCAAAGGCTGCGAACATTGCCAGGACTTGAGCTGATGCTGAGTCGTGTCAAGCATGCTTGGCGGTGAAGCACTTATTGATGATATCAAAAAGAATTTCCCAGTGAGCCTGAAGATTCTTGGTCCTGAAGTCCGATGGTTTGGTGAGCGGACCGTCGTATCCCAAGCTTGAATTTCATTTAGGGTTTCGAGGAGGGAATGAATGGGGGCAAACTAAAGGCGATGCATGGAATAGGCTTCAGCGGGTAGGTATAGATATAGCGGATGGCTGCGGTGGTAATTTTGACTTGGACACAGTCTATGCTGGAGATGAAGTGTGGTTCGGCATTGGCGACAAATATTAAACGATGCCAGAACTGTTGTAGGTAGATTTGGGGAACGGAGATGGCTGCAGAAAGGGAGTAGTAGATTGGGTGGTTTGTAAGGATGTCGAAGGCAAGTGTTTCGGTTTCGCGGCTAAGAATGGATACATCAAGCTGCCAATTGTGTGGCATGAACTCAACGTATTAAGCTTGGGGAAGAATGGATTCTTCGGGTAATTGGACGTTGTTGTTAGGAATAGGGGAATGGGGTACGGTAATTGCAACTGCGAGTTCCATGATTCCTGTAAAGGTGCATCAAAGTTAGAACAGAAGACATTAGATGATAAGGCATTGATACTAAGTCTCGATAAGTGTGAAATAGAAACTGCCTTATCTGTTTAAAGCATTGGGTCTTAATTAGTAGAATGAAATTCTACTGAATAAAGTTCAAAGTCAATCGTTAAGAGAACAATGTTAGAACATACATTTTCACTCAAACACTGATCCTAACTGTAACCAATGATGCACCCGACTGAAAATCTTTTTGGGTTTTAGATTTATAATGAAAATGCAAAAAATGGAAAAATGGAAAAATATGCTAAGTGTTGGATTTCGGATGGGCCGAATTCGGATGAACAGTACCCCCGAATTCGGATCTAGCCGAAATCCGGATGATGAATGATAAGGGCAGGGGATGGTCCGAATTCAGATGGTGCTGTGAATTCTGATGGGGTCCGAAATCGGGTTGATACATGCATTCAGAGAAAGAAACGGTCCGAATTCGGATGAAATCCAGAATTCGGATGGGGACCGAATTCGGATCTCAGCTGGCTTCGGATGCACAGTGTATGAGAAATTAAACTTATGAAAATAATGAAATTTTTTTAACATTCTTTGAAGGTCCGAATTCGGATGCACAGTGGTCCGAGTTCGGATGCACAGTGTCTGAATTCGGTCATGGCAGATGGATAAATTTTGAAGTTCTTCTAAGTGACACATCCGAATTCGGGGCTTGGTCGGAATTCGGACGGTCCGAAGTGCAGCAGTGTTCATTAAATGTTCATGCAACATGCAACGTGAATAGTTCTAAAGTTGATAAAAATGCATGAAATTGAAGATCCTAGACTAAAAACAAGTAAGGAACATTTTATTTAACTACAACTAACTAAACAAAGGAGATTTACAGTCCTAAAAATGTGAAAAACCGAATTAAAAGCATGAAAAATTCAAAAATCAAACAGTCATTATAGGAAGTTAAATGCTAAAATAAAGTTAGAAAAGGGTTACCTTATAGTGCCGTAGATGAAAAATGCAAGAAAAACGATGAAATACGATGATCTAAGAAGCTTGGGTGCACAAAAATGGTGGTTTGGGCTGTTGTGTTCGTCGACGGTGAGGAGAGAAAGAAGATGATAAATATCTTGAAAGAGAAGAAAGGTAGTTGACTGTTTGACCCTCCCCTTTTTAAAGGGAAGTGGGTCGGGTCGGCTACCTCGGATCCGCGCCCAAAAAAATAACTCGCGCCCAAGAACATTTGGCCACCGGGTTTTCATCAAATACAAAACTAAAACTTTTGGGCCTTAAACTAAAAAAAAAAAAATTTTACACAAAAATGTGGCCCAATAACAAACTCTTTATTTATTATTCTTTGAAACAAAAAATAAGCAAATGTAAAATAAAATATTTTTGGGATTTTCTTTTAACAATTAAGTTAACACAAAAGAAAGTGAAATAGAATAAAAATAAAATTATTTTGGCTTATTGACGTATTTAAAAACAAATAAAATATTTCTTTTTTGTGATTTTCGGACAAATTAAATTATACCTTAAAAGCTAAAAATTAACCAACCTAAAATTTAAAATTTTAACTAAGAGGAAAAATAAAAAGAACAAAGATTACAAAAATTAACATCCTAACTATACTCCCCCTCAGATAAACACCTATTCTCCTCTTTTTCTTTTTCAGATGAATTTCTTGAACCTATTTAGCCTTAAAGATACAGACAAACCTGGACTAAATTTACGTCCCTCTCAGTGATGAACAAACACACAACAATTTGTCAGGATCATTAATTATTAAAGATGTACATAGATAAGGAAATATTGAATTTTAATTTTGTGACACAACCAATAAATTTAAATAACAGATATTTTCTAAAATATAGGAATTTCAAAAACGATAGTTTGAAATAGATATATTTTAGACAATGTATGACATTTCACTAGAAGTTGGATTCTGCATGCCGATATGGGATACTAAAAACTGAAAACGAGGTTCGTTTAAAGCTTTAGTAAAGATACCTGCAAGTTGATATTCCGTGCCAACAAAATACAGCTCAATTGTTCCCTTTTCTACATGATCTTTAATAAATTGATACCTGATATCTATATGTTTTGTTCGAGAGTGCTGCACAGGATTGCAAGAGATGGCAATTGCACTTCGAGAATCGCAGTAAATTGCGATATTGGTGAGTGAGAATCCATAATCACGTAATTGTGTTCTCATCCACAGCACTTGAGAGCAACAGCTTGCAGCTGCTACTTACTCAGCTTCAGCTGTGGATGTAGAAACACAATTCTGCTTTTTGGAGGACCAACTCACCAGTCTGTCTCCCAAGAACTGTATTCCTCCTGATGTGCTTTTCGTGTCAACTCTACAACCTGAAAAATCAGCATCTGAAAAGGCAGTAAGATCAAAATTGGTTCCCTTTGGATACCAGGGACCAAGATCGGGTGTACCCTTAAGATAACAAAAAATGTGTTTTACCGCATTTAGGTGTGATTCTTTCGGGTCGGCCTGAAAACGAGCACAAAGACATGTTGAAAACATTATATCAGGTCTACTAGTAGTCAGATACAGTAAGGATCTCATCATTCCTATGTAAGTTGTATTATCGACACTTTTCCCAGAAGGATCGGTGTCTAACTTATAGTTGGAAGCCATGGGAGTTGCGATACTCGTGCAAGAGTCTAACTTATACTTTTTGAGAATTTCAAGAGTATATTTTGACTGGTTCACAAAAATCCCATTTTCAAGTTGTTTGACTTGTAGTTCGAGGAAAAAGTTCATTTCCCCCATCATACTCATCTCGAACCTGGACTCCATTAGGGCTTAAAAATCCTTACAGAACTGTCAGTAGATCAAAATATAATGCCATCGACATATATTCGCACTAGAATTATGTGCAGGCCTTCCCTTTTCCGGAACAGAGTTGTGTCCACCACACCTTTGCTGAAACTAGCAGAGATAAGAAAATTAGAGAGACTATCATACCATGCGCGAGGTGCTTGTTTTAAACCATAGAGGGCTTTGTTTTGCACATAAACATGGTTAGGTTTATGCGCATCAACAAATCCTTGTGGTTTTTCAACGTACACCTCTTTATTAAGTTCACCATTAAGAAAGGCTGTCTTAACGTCCATCTGGTACACTTTGAAGTCCTTGTGTGCCGCGTACGCAAAGATGATTCTGATAGCTTCGATCCATGCAACTGGAGCGAAGGTCTCGTCATAGTCTGTCCCTTCTTATTGTCGGTAGCCTTTGGCAACAAGTCTCGCTGTGTTCCTTATCACAATGTCGTTTTCATCTTGTTTGTTCTTATAGATCCACTTTGTTCCGATAACTGTTCGGTCTTTTGGCTTGGGAACTAACGGCCATACTCTGAGTTGTTCAAACTGGTTGAGCTCTTCTTACATTGCAACTATCCAGTCTGGATCTTTTAGGGCTTCATCCACACAAGTTGGCTCTATCATACTAAGGAATGATGCGAAAAGACATTCATTAGCAGACGCCCGATGTGTTTGGACACTAGTTGAAAAATCACCAATGATTTGATCGGTTGGGTGACTTTGAGTCCATTTAGTCTCGTGTGGAAGGGGTGCTCGGGATTGAATCTCAGTGGTGACAGTGGGGATGGATGATGATTCATGGTCAATGGTTTCTAGTGATGGTACCACTGGTTCCGGTTCGGGTTCCAAATGTTCGGGTGAAGGAAGGATGTTTGGCATGATATGCGAGGGTATTTCAGGAGTAGATTCAACTGCGGATGTATCAGTGGATGATGTTGATGGATGATGGTATGATGTGGATGAAGATGGATTGGATAAAATTTGTGGTGCAGTTGAATTGTTGGATGGATTACCTACATTATTAGAAACATTAGAAACATTAGCGTTAGGACCGAAAAATTCTACTTAAAAAGGATCAAATAAATTAACTAAATCGGAAGATGAAAAAGAAGTAGATTGAGTAGAAGAGTCTCCAGGCATTGGTGTAATGCGTGGTCCTGAATGATCAACTTCGGGTGCGAGTTCAGCCAACTCATCAAATGTGACATGCACACTTTCATTGACTGTCCTGGTTCGGGTATTGAATGAACGATAAGCCTTCGAGTTGGATGAGTATCCAATGAAGATCGCTACATCCTCTTTTTCGTTGAATTTCCCGAGGTTGTCTTTATCATTAAGCACATAGCACCTGCAACCAAATACACGTAAGTACTTGATAAAAGGTACTTTATTCAGGAAGAGTTGATATGGAGTTTTATTGAAACGCTTATGCATAATGGAGCGATTCTGTGTGTAGCAAGCTGTTGATACGGCTTCGGCACACAAGAACGGTAGTAGCTTTGAGTATGTCAGCAATGTACGAGCGGCTTCCACAAGGGTACGGTTACGCCTTTCTATGACTCCATTTTGTTGAGGTGTTCTAGCAGCAGAATATTGATGCTGAATACCTTTGGATCGAAGGAAGCCCTCAACTACCGAATTCTTGAACTCTGTGTGTAAGGTCTACCACTACAAGATCTATCTAGTCGCGGAGCCGTCAACGAGTGTGGAATCCTCGTTAACGGGTAGACGGAAACAACTCTCAACTACGAAACACGGAGACTATCAGAGGCTGAACGAACGACACACGAACGATCCTACGAACTGATTCTCTCCGAAAGAACACGCACCAAGCTGATAAACTCGAGATCACTTATTGCTTAATCCCTCACGAATTCTGCAAAAAGTCTGATAATATCTCGAGTCTATCCCTAATTATAGACCCTGATTCGAGTCTGATGTGGGCCAAACTCGAATCTGGCCCAAGGCCCATTCGAGTCTGTCCACAAAGACACTCTCGAATCTGGTCATATTCGAATCTATGGCTACATTCGAATCTATCACAGATTCGAATGCCAAGCCTTAATTAATTCGAATCTAACTAAATCACTTAAACACCAAGTGTTGAAACTTATGTTTTTACTTATGCTTGAATTAATCTTTGAACATTATGTTTGAACTTCTTGTAATATGTTACATCAAGTTCAAACATACAAACACTAATAAATATCAACCATATATAAACATATATAACAAACACTTGCTAAACCACAATGTTGGATCACTTAGACTGCTATCGTCACACAGGATGTACCAACAGACTCCCCCTTGACGATAGCTTCTAATAATTCACACATTTGACTTAAGAATTTTGTTTATTTATTGATTCAAGCTACTTCCAGCATACAAACCTTTCTCAACACATACCTTGACTACATTTTCATATTTACTAGCTTCACTATCCATATGTGCATCACTAGAGATCTTACAGGCATGCAAAATGTGAAGATCATCTTTAGAGAGGTTTACCAGGTGAAGAGGGTCGTAGACTCTAAGAATAACGTTTTCTTCAAAATCTTCCATGACCGCTTCCCCAGTCTCAGTGTCAGCGTACCACCAATGCAGATTCTTCAAAACATTCTGTGGCATCGGCTTGAGAGGCACCTTCCTAAGACATCTAGCTGGTTTATAGTGAATCCTCATCCAAGGTCGTCCAGTTAGAGGATCGATACGTGACGGATCTTCTACTCTTCTCCCGACCCTTGGACTCAGTCGCTCCAATTTCCTTGATCTTCCCTCCTTTCTTATGATTCTTGCGATAACGTCCGCGTAGGGATCATTGCCAATGTTTATCAGATCTTTCCATGCTAGGTCTGTGATTTCGATCTTTGGCAGGGAGTTGAAAGCTTTTAAAGTTCGCCTCATGTACTGAAGCCCGTCTTTCCTCTTAATTAAAAATAGATGCAGTTCTCTATCAAAGAACCAGCTTAATATGCGTTCAGACAGCTTCCCAGTACACGGCACCCTCATTGTCTTCTTAATCTCTAACTCCTTCTTTTCAGCTCTGAACCATAACTTTCGCTTTTCTTCATTTGATAGCTCTCTAGCAGGTTAATCTGTTGATGGCTGAGCATTCAACGCAGCATTCACTACATCTATGTTGACAATATTATCCCCATCTATCATGTATGTATCCGTGATAGGATTCTGCTGTACAACTATCTCGTCGGCTTCATCATCCTCATCAGCAACTACTTCATCATCTGATAGCTAGTCAACTATCTCCTCTGGCACAAACTCACCTTCTTCTAGCTCTTCATCGTCATAATCAAAACCCACATCCATCGGATCATCATCGAGTCACTAAGGGAGCAACTTCCTCCTCTTCAAAATCTGATTCATCAGATTCCCTTACTACTCTCCTCCTCGATGCTTCTTCATTAACGACCAATCTTGATCCATACGTTCCAATTTGAACATTAGGTTCGGTCGAAACTGACTCAGGAGCCTCAACTTCTAGCTCCTCCATTTCTTCCGACTCGGTTTCCGATGATGACAAAACTTTATCAGCTTGCTCTGGCATATATTCATCAACATCTCTTAACACGTCTTCCTCTCCTTCTGGTGGCTCTAGTAATTCACCTACTAGCGCTGCAGCCACATCTTCATTTGCATGAGGCCCTGCCTCCCAAATTTCATTCAGCGTTTGGCATAATTGTTCAGCTTCGGTTGGAACATTTGAAGGCCCAGGTTCCTGTTCTTCCGGCTGCTGACTTGTCGAAGGCCTTGATGCCTGAGTTTGACTCGCAGCTGATCTTTGTCTACGCCTTGGAGCACACTGTGGCTGTGGCTGTTGTTGTGGTTGTGGTTGTCTCGGTTGAAATTCAACTACCCCTGCCCAGTTGGCAACATCCGGGGCTTGAAACTCCCTATCCAAGATTGCTCCGAATAACGGACGCTCAACAGGAACAGCCAACCTTCCTCTGTGCGAGGAACAGTCAGCGAAAATCCTTTTATCCATTACAGCAACGCTCTGGATGTCATTTGACGGCGACAGATTTGGCAAGAAATGCCTGATCAACATCATAATGAACCGCGGATATAACAAGAACTGATGATTTTCTGGTGCGGTTATTTGGTGAACAAATTCAGAGAAAAACATCTACGAAAAGCTGTATGGTCGATTATAAACCATCGCGACTATCCCCGACTGCATCTTCGCAACCATATAATCAAACCCTGCTTTCTTTGGAGCAAAGCATACCATAAAAACATGCGCAAGAAACCTCCATTGTCCTACTAACCCGCTCTTCATATATGACACCTTTGTCACATCGAGACTGTAACCCATTCTCTGAAAGGCCGCTTGCCTTATGCTCAGAGGAAATTCGATCAGTCCAGACTCTTCTTCTTGAGTGCCCAGCTGCAACACTTGACGCAGCATGTCTGCCGCAAAGACCGGCGGTTGTCCAGCAATACGAGTGCGTAGCACTGTCGGTGTGACCGAGCAGTCTACCTGCAGATGATCGTAAAACTGACGAATGTAAGGTAAAACGAGCTGCACATTATGAGACAGTGCAAAACCGATCCTAGACTCTACTAGGAAATCAAGAACTTGTCTAAATCCCTGCGCCTCAGGGAGATTATGATCCGGATGAAGCACCATATTGTGCTTAGGCACAAAGCTCGTACAGCCATTTCTGCACAATAAACAAAACTATTAGATTCATTAAAAATCAATAAACTTGTTTAAATTCAAATCTGTTTTATTTTGAACTTGTTTAAGTACAAAATCCAACACAATTAAATTTCTACAAGTTTAATAAAATTTAAATTAAATAAAGCAAATAAAGTACAGATTCGAATTGTCTCTTTTCGAGTTTGATGGACAGATTCGAATGTCCTGGTCATCTCGAATCTAATGACAGATTCGAGACACCCCAAGAACATATTCGAACCGCCGATTTTATTCAAAGACCAAATCTCTTGATTTTAACCTTTTTGGAGTTAGAAATTTACATTCAATAGTCCTACTAGTTACAAATCACAGATATATTCCTTTAATTTGACTATTTATCGGTCCAAACTTGGTAATTTTGTAAAAACCCTATTTCGACCCTTAAACCTTCAAAACTCGATGATTTTGCCTAAAATTGTGTATAGAACTACATGAAGCTTGTACAATCAAGTTGATTATACCTAGATACAGTAGTAGAATCGAACACACTAGCTTTAAACTTGATGGATTGTCGTATATATGAGAAACTGTAGATTCGACGATAGATTCGAGATCGCCGATATAGACTCGAGGTAGTAGATTCGAAAACAGTAAGAATTAAACGACTTCACTGTTGACCTATATATACTACCAACCTTCGAATCTAAGGCCAGACTCGAATCTACTGACAGATTCGAAGCCTTCCCTATTCGAGTCTGTCCTAAACTCGAAAACACCAAACACTTAGAAAAATTTCGAAAATTTTTTAAATAACTTCAACTTTTTCAACCTTTTTCTACGGTATTGTGTAACAAGATAAACTATGCCCAATCTTTTACCCTAAGCACAAGATATTTCACGCAATGTTTATTTTATCCAACTTTGAATGCACCCTCAGTAATTTTTGACATTTTACCTAAGTAAAAATTAAACTAAAATAAAATAAAATAAAATAAACTAAGGTAAAATAAAATAAAATAAGATAAGTAAACCTAGAAGATTTTAAACTTGACTAAAAATTTAACTAAGACTTACGCTAAACTTATTAAAATTAACAACCTATGCTAAACTCTAAACAAAATATTTTTGATGAGTATAGTCTAAGAAAGGTTCAATCAGATAGCGATGACTGATACTTACTTTCAGTACTTCAACTTTCACACTTAGGAATTTTTGATTCCTTTGATTGTTTGTCGTGACATACCTATTTAGCCGATTGTTGGTATTTTACCCCTCTAAACATTCTACATTTCGGAATATCCCTTGGCATTTTTATTTATCAGGAAATTATCTTACGTGACTCAGACATAGACATACTTTTATGATCAAGGCACACAGACAAAGATTCTAACTTGTTGGTATTTGCAAACTTTCTTTAAATGACAAACATCGGACACAGGTCTGTATTTTCATACAACAAAGTGTCTTAGTTTGACTTAAGGTTTATTCTTAAAGCTAGCAAGACAGCGGTGACAGGTCTGTACTGACGTACAACAAAGCGACATATCTGCTAACCCGAATCTAAACAGAGGCAACAGGTCTGTACTTACGTACAACAGAGTTACATGTTTTCGACTCTCAATTTTGTATGATTTTTCTATTCTTCCCATTTTAAGATGTATTTGATGTTGCCATACATCCCCAGAAAGTTTGCATACCTCATTTAGACTCAAAGTTTGTATGTCTTGTACATAAAAATTAAGACCGATGGGTCATACATCTAAGTTAGTGACACGCTTGACTTTTTCTTGAATATTTTATTAGCCTTGAGACTCCCTATATGTATTATGCCTACCAACATATCAAACTAGAATAAAGTATAACACTTAAATTTTAGGTGCATTATGTCTGAAAGTCTAAACACTTAGAGTTAGTAACAACTGTGCTAATTTTCGTCACTTTGAACCTATGCATCTAAGACTTAACTCTTTTTCTGATATTCTCTTTTTTTTGAATTTTTTGATGGTTTTCTCTCTTTTTTCTTTTGTTTTTCATAAGAAATAGCAAGAGAATAATATACCCTACTAACTTACTAAAAATAGAAACTTACTAAAATTAGAAACTTACTAAAAATAGAAACTTTCCTAAATTAGCAGACTACTGTAAAGAAAGAAATACTACGACTCTAAAAGAAAATAAACTTACTACTACTAAGGTCAAATTACTCTGGGTTGCGCATTCCATTCAGTTGAATTAAATACTCAAACCGTGACTTATCAAATGCTTTGGTAAATAAATCTGCATTATTATCTTCAGTTGCCACTTTTACCAATTTGATTAAGTTCTTTTCAGCACAATCACGAATAAAATGATGCCTAATGTCTATGTGCTTTGTTTTACTGTGTTTAACTGGATTATTCGTTATAGCAATTGTAGATTGATTATCTATCCTAATAGGAGTTTGAGTGTAAGCCAAACCGTAATCCCGCAACTGTTGTTGTATCCACAGAACCTGTGAGCAGCAATTACCAGCAGCAACATACTCGGCCTCGCACGTTGACACGGCTACCGATATTTGATTCTTGCATTGCCAGGATACCAATCTCCCTCCTAGGAACTGACAACCTCCAGTTGTTGACTTGCGCATCAAGCTGCATCCTCCGTAGTCAGAATCCGTGAACGCCTCCAACTCTAGATCTCCCTCCGCGTGATACCAAAGACCCAGCTTCGGTTTCGACTTGAGGTATCGTAGAATCCGCTTCACAGCTTTCATATGCATCTCCTTCGGATTCGCTTGAAACCTAGCACAAATACAAACAGCAAACATAATATCAGGTCTTGAAGCAGTTAAATACATAAGTGACCCAATCATGGCCCGATATAACGTCGGATCCACATCGGTATCACTTTCAGTACCCGGTCCGAGATTGTGATTCACTTGAATTGGCGTGCTGAAATGGGCAGTCAATTTTGTTCCTTCCATCCCGAAGCGTTCTAATATGTCATAGACATACTTCGTCTGATGGATAAACATCCCTTCCTTCTTCTGGTCAACTTGTAACCCCAAAAAGAAAGTTAACTCTCCCATTGCACTCATCTCGAATTTCGACTTCATCACCTTCTCGAAATCTTTGCACATTTGTTCGTCTGATGATCCAAAAATGATATTATCGACGTACACTTGTACTGATATAAAGTGATCTCCCTTCCTTTTCACAAACAGAGTACTATCTATCCTACCCCTTTCAAAACCGTTCTCTAACAGATGGTTGGATAGAATCTCATACCACGCCCTAGGTGCCTGATGCAATCCGTATAGAGCCTTATCTAAACGATATACTCTATCAGGATATTTTGGATCTGTAAATCCGGGCGGTTGTTCTACATACACCAACTCCTTCTCTTTCCCATACAGGAAAGCACTCTTAACATCTAATTGATATACCTTAAAGCCCTTGAAGGAGGCAAAAGCTAGAAACAACCTAATGGCTTCCAGCCTTGCTACTGGTGCAAATACCTCGTTGTAATCGATTCCCTCCTCTTGGTTGAAACCCTTTACAACTAACCTAGCCTTGTTGCGCGTGACTATACCCCGATCGTCTCTTTTGCACTTAAAAACCCATTTGGTTCCTATGGCAATCTCCCCTCGAGGTAATGGAAATAACTCCCACACTTCTGGTTTCCTAAATTGCGAAAGTTCTTCCTGCATCGCTTCAACCCAGGAGTTATCCTTAAGTGCCATTTGCACATTTTTAGGCTCTACTTGCGATATGAAACATGAATATAGACATGTGTGATATGCCTCGGAGTCGTTTATCATCGACAACAACACAGTGTTGTTATTTACACTACTCCGAGTCCTCACACCCTCGTTAGGATTTCCTATGATGCTTTCTAATGGATGGTTCTTGTTAATCCTAGAGGTCTCTATTTCATCAACCCTTAGATTATCTCCTAAGTTAGATCCTATTTCACCTAATGGGGGAACAGGCTCAGCTCTACATTTTCCTCCTCATGGACGTTTTCCTCAGAGTTGGAACTTGATGCTTGAGTCTGATTCTCAGTGGTAGGTGCTTCAGGAACATCGACTTCTGGAGATCTATCTACAGTCGCAGAAGACTCGGATGTGGATTCAAACGTAGTCCTCGGAAAAATATGGCCATCGTCATTTAGGTGCAACGTCGCCATGTCTTTTTCAATTGTACCTGCAGTATCATCCAAAGGAATGTTAAATGACTCAAATAACTTATCATAGTCAAATATCCATTCCGGACCAGTTTGGGGTTCATGTGTATAACTTGTGACTTCAATATTATACACAATCTCCACAGTACCACTCGTTTTGTTAAAAACCCGTTTGTTTGGTGAGTTCGACACGTAACCTAGGAAGTATCCTTCGTCAGCCTTTTCACCAAACTTCGGTTGATGTTTTGTTCGTAAAAGAGTGCATGCTACTCCAAACGGTTCGAATCCAGTTAAATTAGGTGGCCGTTTATTCAAAATTTCATAACATGTTTTGTTCAATGATTTGACTATAAGGACTCGATTTAAAATATGGCACGCGGTATTCACTGCCTCCCCCCAAAACATGGTAGGAAGCTTTGAATCCGAAAGCATAGTCCTTGCAGCCTCAATCAATGTTCTATTTTTACATTCGGCCACCCCATTTTGTTGAGTTTCATATGGTGGAATTGATGCACTATGCCCTTTGAAAGGCAATATACACCAATTAGAGAGTTTTTGAATTCAGTCCCATTATCACTACGAATATTTTTAACCCTTGTTCCGTAGGAATTCTCCACTTGGTCTAAGAACCCGATAAGCTTGGAAGCCGTCTCGTCCTTTGTACCTAAAAAGAAAACCCAAGAAAACCGTGAGTAATCGTCAGTGATAACTAAACAAAACCAACTACCTCCGATACTCCTTTTGTTGATTGGGCCGAAAAGATCCATATGCAACAAATCGAATGTTGAGGATATGGAGTTCTGCTTCTTGGACTTGTGTGTCTTTTTATGTTGCTTGCCCTTCATGCACGGTAGACACTTGTCCTCGAACAGAAAGCTCTTCATTGGCACACCCTGCACCAGTCCATTTTTCGTTATGTAATTCATCTTCCTTAGGTGAAGGTGAGCCATGCGTCTATGCCACAGTACGGATTCCGTCTCCGAAGCTTTGGATAATAGACAAATTGGCCCCATCGATGTCTCCGGCTTGTTCATATCCAGCATGTACAAGTCGTTTTTCCTTGGCGCCCGCATCAATACCCATTCTTCAGGAATTTTGAATCCCGGCTTTAGCACTAACGCCTCAGTGTCAGTAAATAACACCGAGTTCTTCTTATCACAGATTTGAGATACACTAATGAGATTGTGAACCAGTTTATCAACGTGATAAACTTGGTCCAACTTAATTGTCCCATTAGTGACCACTCCGGTACCCGTGATATTTCCACCCTTGTTACCCGCGAACGATACGAATCCCCGATTCCCACCCTTGAAGTCTGTAAGTAGACCTCGTTCCCCTGTCATGTGCCTGGAGCATCCACTGTCGACGAACCACTTGTTGTTTGGACATGTGGTAATCTCCTTCACATGAAAGAAAACAGGTTACTTATCACGGGGAACCCAAGCCATGACTGCCTTGGTAATAACATTCTCGTCCACATACTTGAACTCTTTCAAATACCCATCTCGCCTTTCAGGTGACTTGGTCCTTTGAACTGGGTTCTGTTGTGGTGCCGAGTGATTTAAATTCACTCTTTGCCGTGGAGTAGGCATTTGTTGTGGAGCTCTAGAATAATTCCTATTATATGGCGTTTCGGACTGTGATCCCTGAGCTCTTACCGGTGCATATTGTCTAACTGGAGTATGAGACCTAACTGGAGTGTGTGACCTGCTAGGTGTTGTGCTCCTATAGACTTGTTGTGGTGCTGACCTAGATTGATTAATGACACGATTCGGTGAATTTGTCCTAATCACTTCCTTTGGTCCAACCTTAACCGGTGGGTTTTTCACAACTTGTTTGGGTGCGGCCTGCACAGCTTTCTCAGTACTTTGAGAACTGCTGGTGCTCGCCACACTAGTTGAGGGCTTAACAGGTGTTGGATTCACTGTCTTAGGTGTAACATCTGCTTTCCTAAGCGGACAGTGAGAAGCAACATGCCCCTTCTCGTGACATCTAAAGCAAGACATCTTATCTATGGACTTTTTGTGTGTTCCCTTAGATCTAGGTGTCTCACTAGTGTCTATTTCCTTTGGTACATCTACGGTGTCTGGCTCATCGACCTGATCAGCCCAAGCAATTTTCTGTTTTCCTGCAGGTGTTTCACTGGAGGAAGACACAAATTTGACTTTCTTAACCTTGACGGTTGAGTCAGCCACCTTAGGTGTATTTTCCACCATAGGCTCTGGTGTTGGTGTAGGTAGGTCCTCTAAGTCTACTGACTTGTCAGTTTTCTCCTGAGGCTGAGGCACGTAGTTCGCATTGAAAGGTGGAGGAATTTCGTGAAGTCCTAGACCTACGGGCTTCTTAGACTGTCTTTGGGCATCTAAAACTTTCCCTAGGTTTAGGCTCGAATTCCTAAACTTTTCCAACTTGCTATTTGCCTCTGATACCTTTACCTTTGTTTCGGCTAGCTCTATGTCCTTGTCCTTAAGACTTTTGGTCAAGGCCTCTACGTGCTCATACATTAGCTCTATCCTAACACACTGCTCACTGAGTTTGTCTTTTAGAACTACTACGTCTTGAGCATCAGCCTTAAGCTTTTCTTTAAGATCTTGCTTGATATCGTTTAGGCTAGCATTTTCAATTTTTAAATTTTCATTTTGAGCAGTTATGGTTTTATGTGAGTCTAAGACTAGATTTAACCTATCATTAGAACTAACACATAACGCACATAATTCACGAAAGAGAGAATAAGTCAGACTAACCTTTGAGTTATCAGATTCCACGTTGGCCATCTGAGCAGCAAACTCCAGCACTGTCTGATCATCCGCCTTTTCTACCCACATCGGACTGCTGTCCCGTGTGGTCTGCTCGTCCCCGTCACACCCCGTTTCTGTGACTTCAGCCATGAACGCTCTAGCATTCGACTCAGGATGTGAGCTCCAGTCATACGTACCATTTAGCTGTCTATCTGAAGTGACATTGGATAGTAGACCCGCTAGGTTGGCTTGACCAGATGATGAACTCGGAAGGTATCGTTGTTGGGACTGATTTTGGAACTGTCCCTGATGCTAACTCTGCCCTTGGTATGACTCTACCTTCGGTCTCTGACACTCCCTGGCGAAGTGTCCCAGTCCTTGACAGTTGTAGCATTTTACCTTGAACTTATCAAATCCTATCCCCTTGTTATTCATCTGCAGATTCCTCCCAGTTCTTTTAATGAATCTCTTAACCCTTTGGGTTACCATGGCCAGTTGCCATTTAAGATCCATTTCCTCAAGATCATCAGGGTCGACCTGATCGTAGTCCTCGTCCCAGAGAGCAGGATCGTTAATCTTCCCTTGAACACAATTTCCGTATGCGGCCACAAAAGAAGCAAGCAGATTCAGATGTTCTTCCGCTGATTTTGCGCTCATGGGCATCTTTGAGTAGCTCTGAGATGTCGATGCCTGTTGGACATGAGGCTGCGGTTCTTCCGATCTTCCTAATCCTAAGAACGCGCGATTCAATGTGTCATCAGTCTCTGCTGGTGACGACGTTTCTCCGGTGAAAAACGCTGTAGCAGTCTTCGGTTCGGCTGCCGCTGAAGGTTTTGTTGTCTTTCCAAAATACATTGCTGGATTCTGGACTTGTTCGTAATCAGTTTCGGCCTACAGTAGCTCGAAGTGATATGCCCGCAACGTGCCCACAATATCATCCAGAGATTGAGAGTAATACTTGTCCTCGTTCAGCTTGATCATTGCCACGTACATAGCCCATTTGGCTGGTAAGGCATCAAGAAGCTTGTTGTTCTTGTCAGTATCAGTAAACTCAATCCCATGATTTCAAGTTCTGTCAATAGATGATAGAACCGGGTGATAATATCATCCAGCTGTTCATCCTTGATCGCCTTGAAAATTGCAAACTGTTGTTTTAACAGCTCAGTACGCTTTCTCCGAACTCTAGCTTTACCCTCACACCTCTTCTCTAGAGTCTCCCAAAGTTCTTTTGACGTCTTTTGAGTCCTGAATGTGTGCAGTATATCCTGAGGCAAAGCCATGCGGATCAGTGAGAAAGCTTTATTTTCGGCTTCATACAATTTCTTGTCATCCTTCTTCATCATTTGGTATGACAAGACCTTCTGACGGCCTTCAACTTCTGACACTGGTGGAATATACCCTTCGTCAATACAAACCCACATGCGCATGTCATTAAAGCGCACGAAATCAGTAAATCGATCTTTCCACCAGTAATAATCTTCGACTTTCATCAGCTTGGGCGGAGCGTTTGCCTTCCCGACCTCGTGGTCCATTTCTAGGAATTTCTGAAGATTTGACATCTTTTCGAAAGTAATTGAATTGACCTTAATTAATTTAATTCGAAACTAATGAAAATTAATTCTTTCGAATCTAGGTAGATTCGAATGTAATCAGATTCTAATTTATTTGGGATTAAATTCGCTTAAGTGTTATAGTTCAATTAAACTCGAAATTATGTCAGATTCGAAAGTCCTTAGATTCGAAGGTCAGCAAACTCGAAGCAATCAGCAGATTCGAACACCTATTCGAAACTAAGCTAAACTCGAAATAAACTCGAAACTAAGCTAGACTCGAGATCCTATTCGAATGAAGCAACAAACTCGAAACTAGGTAGATTCGAAACCCTCTGAAACAGACTCGAAAGGAGCAGATTTTGGTTAGACTCGAGACTAAGTGTAACCCTAATTACCCCTATTAGATTCGAGCGCCGCAAACCCGAAAAACGGCTAACACTTTGATTTTTTAACGTTTTTCAGATTAAACCAGTATTTTTCTAACGAAAAATACTGATTTCGACCAAAAACGTGAAAAACCACAAAGTGTTTTCCGAATAAGAATTTGCTAAGCTGGAAAATACGTTTTGAGAGAAAAACCGTCCAACTAGCGTCAAGAAACCTAGAATGTATCTAGATGAACACGAAGAACACCAAGAACACTCCGTAGTCTCTGATACCACTTGTAAGGTCTACCACTACGAGATCTATCTAGACGCGGAGCCGTCAACGAGTGCGGAATCCTCGTTAACGGGTAGACGGAAACAACTCTCAACTACGAAACATAGAGACTATCAGAGGCTGAACGAACGACACACGAACGATCCTACGAACTGATTCTCTCCGAAAGAACACGCACCAAGCTGATAAACTCGAGATCGCTTATTGCTTAATCCCTCACGAATTCTGCAAAAAGTCTGATAATATCTCGAGTCTATCCCTAATTATAGACCCTGATTCGAGTCTGATGTGGGCCAAACTCGAATCTGGCCCAAGGCCCATTCGAGTTTGTCCACAAAGACACTCTCGAATCTGGTCATATTCGAATCTATGGCTACATTTGAATCTATCACAGATTCGAATGCCAAGCCTTAATTAATTCGAATCTAACTAAATCACTTAAACACCAAGTGTTGAAACTTATGTTTTTACTTATGCTTGAATTAATCTTTGAACATTATGTTGGAACTTCTTGTAATACGTTACATCAAGTTCAAACATACAAACACTAATAAATATCAACCATATATAAACATATATAACAAACACTTGCTAAACCACAATGTTGGATCACTTAGACTGCTATCGTCACACAGGATGTACCAACACTGTGCCGTTGTCAGATCTGATTGATTGAACGGACAGTTGCTGTTGGGTTTCGGCACTCTTTATAAATCAATGATTTCTTGAGTTGTCTCATACTTGGATCGCAAGAACTTAACCCAGGTATATCGTGAGTAATCATCAACGATAACCAACACATATTGCTTCCCATTTATGCTTTGGGTCCGCATCAGTCCATATGAAGTAACTCCAACACTCTCTTCGTTTATGGTTCGGGTTTTGGTTTGTGAGATGATCGTTTCATCTTTCCCTTCTCACAAGCTCCAAAACGATGGTCTTTTTCATATCGTAATTCTGGGAGACCTTTAACCAGTTGTTTCGCAGCCAGCTTGTTGATGTTTTCGAAGTTTAAGTGGGATAACCTTCGATGCCACAACCAAGAGTCTTTTGAAGAGGCTTCTGATAAAAGGCAGATGCTATCCTTAACCATGAGCTTAGCTACGTCTATGGTGTAAATGTTAGAGTTACGGGAACCGGATAAGATTTCTTTGCCATCCATACTCTTTACACTACAGTTCTTAGCCCTAAATGGTACTTCTAATCCTTTATCGCAGAGCTGTCATTTGCTAAATAGATTATGTGATAAGTCCTCAACATAGTCAACGTCCTTGATGACTAGATTATTTAAGACTAAGTTCCCGTATCCTTTTATATGAGCCTAATGACTGTTCCCGAATTTTACCGTCCCACAATATTGTTCAACTACGTTGGACAGCAATTCTCTTCTTCCAGTCATGTGCTTTGAGCAACCCGAATCCATATACCAGATGGATTTAGCCTGAAAAACAAATAAATTCACATAATGAAATTCTATAAGCATTCAAACACATCCATCTTTTATTGACAATCAAACCGTGTTCTGAACCGAGATGTTTAGAAAACATGATGAAATAAGACCGGGTCCTGAGCCGTGTGCACAGAAGCCAAGCGTGTCAGTTTAAGCACAACCGACAAGCAGAAGAACGGGTCCTAGTCTATGATAACTAGAAGCCAATTCATTGAGGTACGGGTATTGATCAGAAGTAACCAAGAACCATCTGCATTAAGATCACACAACTTTGGTATCCATCTTAATATGGGTCCTTTTTGGTTAGGAGTTCTAGGTGAATATGGCACGTTTGCATTTTTAGGAACCCAATTAGCAGTTATGTGTGGTCCGGATGCATAGCCTTTTGGAATCCACTGGAAATTGGATTTATCAGGCTTTGGAACATTTAGGCGATGAAATTACCTTCGGTTTTTGACTTTTTGAGACCTTTTTGACTTTTGCTTTGGTTTTGGGCCTCGGCAAAGGACATGTCTCATTTTTCTTTGAGGCCGATGACGCAACATTTTTTATTTTCTTTTTGCAAATTCTTTTAGCAGGATATGGCACAAAAGCATTCATTTTAGGAACTTGACGTCTAAAACGAGTTGGACATAAATGGAACAAGTCACTAAAAGAGTACTTTAAACAAACAGTAGAATTCGTTACATCATTACACAAATTGTTTTCAGAGATTACAGGCATTCTATCTCTAGAAACAAATTCAATTGGCATTACAGGCTTCTTCACAAAAAAAACTTGAAAAATCCTGCATGGTGGTTTTTTGGACTCTTCTTACATAATCTGTAGGAACAAAACGACGAGAGTCAGTACCCATGGAAGATTTAAACGTTACAGACTTTTCTTTTTGTTGGTGAGTGGGTTTCTTAAAAGACTTGGATTGAATCTGAGTCCTTTTAGAAACCTCAGCTTTAAAAGGTTTTGAGCACTCACCTTTACAATTGATAGAAGAATTTTCCATTTTAGTCTTGCCTTTGTTGGATGACACAAGTTGGATTTTGATGGGATGAGAAACTCTTGGTTCTTTTAAAGAATCTTTTAATGTTTGAGAAATCATGTGAAATTTTTCTCTGTAGACAGTTAATTCAACAGATTGTTGAAAACTTTGATTCACCAATTTTTCCTCACTCTTAAGAAGAGCTTCTTGAAGATCAAGTGCTTTCTTTTGAGTTAACTTTAATTCCTTTTTTGAAACAGTAATTTGATGTTGAAGAACTTTTGTAGGAATGTAAAGGCGAGGAATTGGTTTTACAGGTTCTGCTTTAATTTCAGCTTCTGAATAACTCTACAAGAAGGCTTCCTCTAAAGTGGGTACTCTAGAAGGATAACTCTTGTTCAGTTCTTCATATTGAAAAGATATTTCTTTTTCTTTATTTTCAACGCATTTCTCATCCTCTTGGGTTAAAACATCTTTTGATGACTCAAAAAAGAAATATTTAAGTCCAGCTCCCTTATAATTCATGTCATAAAATAAAGGTAAAACTCTTTGAGCCTTTTCCAAATATTTAGGATTTTTAAAACCGATTCCTTGTTTAGAATGGTAAAACCTAGTTTCTTTGGGCTGATTCAAGTGAATAGTTTGTTCAGTTTGACCCCGTTTAAAAAATGCATCGTCAAGGGTCTTTATTCATGTGTACAAACTTATTCTTTCTTCCTCTATCATTTTGTATTTTTCTAAACTGTCTATATTTTCCATACTTACTGTCTCTAATTGTTTTGAAAGTACAGAGATTTCTTCTTTTAAAGAGAGCTTTTCATTAGATAACCTATCCATACAAGATTCTAGGTACGTATTCCTATCCCGAACATCTACCTTTTCGATTAGCATCTGTTTTATCACATTATGATTAGTTAACCACTTTGATTGATATAATTCAGACGACTCTTTTAAAGTTTGGGCTAGATGTCCAGCCTGCACACACTTTTCAGTTTCTGCATTTAACCTAGCTTCTAAATCAAGTATATGTGTGTGCAATGTACATTCACTATTTACAGATAAATTATTTACATGCTTTTGAATGTAACAGGAATGTACCTCTCGTGTTTCTGAATCTGATGACGAACATTCGGGATCGTCGGATCTGGCCATCAGACATGCTGGTGGATTTGTCGTTGTCTCCCCCTCACCAGCACTGTCTGAATCTGAAACAGTTGAATTAGTATATCGATTTAATCCTAGACGATCAACCATATAGCAATTCTTTCTCTTATCATCCTCGTCATCGGTCTCTTCAGCATCCCAGTAGTCTTCCTGGGCGACGAGAGCCATGGCATCTGTTCATTTCTTGGCAGCTTCCAACTTCCACTCATAGTAGCCGACGTCCCTGTCAAACTTGTTTTTACACTCTCGAGCAAAGTGGCCCGGTTTTCCACACTTATAACATAGACGCTCTTCGGCTCCTTTAGTCACTTCGGCTCTCGGTCGCTCATCCCTCCTTTCAACCGGCCTCTTATCGGCACGGAGAGGTTCTCGACTGTCATCTCTCCTAGTATCCCTACGATCATACTCTCTTCGATCGTCCCTGCGGTCATCCCTTTGGTCATCACGACGATTATCCCTTCTATCATAGTCGCGTCGGTCATCCCTACGATCATCACGCCTATCGTCTCGCCTTTCATAAAGGCGGTCATCCCGATAGTCGCGTCTATCAACGTATCTTCTGTCATCCCTGCGATAGTCTTCCCGACGATAATCGTGTCGTCTTTCATCCCTTCGCTCATCCGAGTACCTCCGCGGACCGGTGTCGTATCGGAGCTGATTATTAGTCTTGTTGGAAAAGCGTCGTCGTTGGAGACGATTTGTCCATAAGGCTACCTGTTCTTGAATTACTGCTTCTTCCTCATCCATTACCTCACGTGGAGGAGAAGCATATCTGTACTGGGACGAAGATGAAACTTGAGCAAAGGACGCAGTGGGAATATTCGTGTTGGAGATCAAGGCTACGGAATCAGTTGGGTTTGATGCCGGTGTTGGCAGATAGCAACAAGGATGCGAGTTGATTTGCGATCTGTTTCTGTTGGTCCACATCACCCTGATACTTCTTTAGCTCTTTAAATACCACATTTATTGATACTTCGGGAATGTTAAAGACTCGTCGTGTGGCCCGGCATGCAATCTGCCACTCGGGGGCTAAGGCTGAAAAGAACTGGATGTTTATGTCATCCTTGTCCTTTTTGATGTGCAGTTTGTTTAATTTATTCAGGACTGCACAGAACCTCGTAAATGTCGCCTGCAGCGACTCCCCGTCTTTGGCTCGGAATTCAGTGAACTTAGCCTTAGCCTCCTCAATCTTTGCACGGTCATCTAGATCTGCCCCAAGCATTTTAACTGATAACTCATCCCACATTTCTTTAGCAAACATTTTGCTGTCTACTCGGACTAAGATATTAGTGGGGAGGGCCTGATAGATCAGATATGCGGCCCTCTTGTCTACATGCTGCCTGTCTCGCTCGACATCATTTGCGGGTTCCCTTGCAACCTTTGATGCGAGTACAGGGGGGTCAGCCTCGGGTCTAGCAACTATTTCCCGATAGTAGATAACGGGGCCCTCAGATTTGGATTGAAGCATAAGGTTTCCATTGGGTTGCATACCGACAAACTTTAGGAACCGGGATTTCCATTGCTCATACTCATCAGGATACAGAACAGGTGGTCTGTTCTCAGATCCGAGTACAAGAGCTTGACGAGACATGATATCAGGTGCTAATATAGAAGATTAAGATCCTGAAGGTGGAAACTTTAATCGGATGAACTGGACTGTGGATGAATAGTACACCAGATGATACTGATTCAGTTTAAGATACTGATTTCGGATGTAACCGAATTCGGATGAATCACTTGGTTCGGACAGGAACCGAGTTCGAATGAACAGTCGTTCGGATGGACCAAGTCTAGGCTGATCAATAGCCAATGAACCGAATTCGGATGGTCCGGATTCCGGTGAACAGTGTCCGGATTCGGGTGAAATGTGAAAAATATCTGGGACCGACCGGACTACGGGTTGGACCAATGGATGGATGAGCCGAATTCGGATGGTCCGAATTCGGGTGAACAGTGACCAATACGGATGAACACTTACGAAAATTTCCAGGAGGGAACACCGAATTTGGATTGTCCGGATTCATTTGGTCCGAAATGAAAATTAAAATTAAAGCACAAGTCAAAATAAGTGAACTAAAATTGCCTGATCTGGGTCCGAATTTGGCAAGATTTGGTCCGAAATGGACCGAAGTAATGTCCGAAATGGTCCGAATTAGGGTCGTAAATGGTTCGAACTATGGTCCGAAGAGCTACAGTACGGGTCCGAAATACAACGGATATTAAAATTTTCAGTAACAGTTCAGACTTAAAATGAGCATATTTTTGGCCTAAATTGTTTCTAAACGATTGGAAAAGTATTTTAAACACTTTTTGGCCTTTAAAATGTACCAAAACACTTAAAAATCTTTAAAATTGGACCAAAAACGCAAGAAAACCCATATTTTTCTAGAGTTTAAAACAACCGATTATAGGAGGAATATGATGTTAAGATGGAACCTAATAAGCTCTAAATCAGTTGGAAGTGATAATGTGTTGATTATATGACAAGAACAACACATAAACAACAGAATATCAAAGGAAATGAAGAGCTAACCGATAATATTGATGAACAAGTCAATGAAGATGATGAAGAACAGCAACGGAATCCGATTTTTGAAGTTGAAATCCACCTTTTTGTGCTATGATACCAATTGTTGTAATTGATTCCCAGTATATATCAGCACATTCAAGTTCAATAAACACTCACAAGAATAATTCTCACTCAATAATTGTGAAATGATTATAAGAACAAAAGGAATGTTGGGAGAATATTAAAGATGGCGGCTGGACAAGGATATTCTTTCTTTTGTAAATTGTCAACCGTATCATTGAAAAACCCTAGGAGCCTATACATAGGCTCATTTAATTAAGTTTCAAGGTTTGACACTTTTGGCCCTTGAACGTTACATACAACATAAACTAATCTAAGAAATAAATTACAAGGCTAAATATTATCTAAATAATTATTACGAAATTTATCCACAAGATCGAAATTTAATATCTAACAGGAAGGCATTATCACAATGATTATTGTAGACGAGCATCCTTTTAAATTTGTTGAGGGAAAAGGATTTAGGTATTACCTGAGCGTTGCACAACCATCGTTTCAAATTCCATGTAGAACCACCATTGCTAAAGATTTCTACCAAATGTTTATAGATGAAAAGAAAAGGCTTGGTGCACTCCTTAAAGGTAACATTGGTAGAATTTGTTTAACAACCGACACATGGACTTCCATTCAAAGAATAAACTACATGTGTCTTACGGCTCACTTTATTGACGATGATTGGAATCTAAGGAAAAAAGTTATAAATTTTGTTCCGTTTTCAAGTCATCGTGGGGTTAATATTGGGAAATCCGTTGAGATATGTTTGCTTGGGTGGGGGATTGACAATGATTTTACCATCACTATTGATGATGCTAGTTCTAATCACTCGGCGCTTGTATACTTGAAATCAAAGTTTGCCAAATGGGAGAAGTGTTTTGAAAGCTAAATGGACTCATCTTTGATGTGTTGCACACATCATGAATTTAATTGTGGAAGATGGCTTAAGTCATGTAGGAGTATCTGTTGATCGTGTTAGGGCTACGATGAAATATATTCGGCATTCCCCGGCTAGATTGAATAAATTTTGGAAATTGGCCGAAATTGAAAAATGCCAAAGTATCAAAAGTTTGGTTTTAGATGTCCCCACTAGGTGAAATTCCACCTATTTGATGTTGGAGACTGCTCAAGCTTATCAAAGAGCATTTTATAGGTTTGATTGTGAAGAAGGCCATTTTACGGATGATCTTGAAAAAACGGGGGTGCCTACATCACAAGATTGGGCAAATGTTAGAAATTTAGTCGGGTTTCTCAAGCATTTTTATGATCTAATACTGAAGGTTTCTGGTACTAAATATGTGACATCACGTACTTCTTTGGATGATATTACCTCTATATTTGTTGTTTTGAAGAAGTGGTTGAATGAGATTGATGATGTTGTTCTTATTGATACGGCGAAGTTGATGAAAACCAAATTTGACAAATACTATGGTAGTATTGAAAAGTTCAATATGTTAGTGTATGTTGCTTCCGTTCTTGATCCGAGGAACAAACTTGAGTATTTGGATGTCTTGCTTTTAGAGGTTTATGGAAAAGTTGATGGAATATCATATCTTACCAAGATTAAAGATGTTCATAATGAATTATATGATGACTACGTTCGAATTCATGCTCCCGCAAATTTGGAAAGAGAGTCTTGCGATGCTATTGCCACACTATCATTGGGAAAGAGAGTCACACCGGCAGATGCCAAGCCAATGGCGTTCATAAAGAATGTTTTAGAATGAAGATGAAAAAGAAAATGGTTGATCGTAGGACGAGGGATTCAATTTCCGAGTTGGATAAGTATATGAGTAAGGATGTTGATGACGATTTTCCAAAGTTTGATATATTAAATTGGTGGAAAGTGAATAGCCCAATATTTCCAATTTTATCATTGTTGGCTAGGGATGTTTTAGCAATTCCGTTTAGAAGTTCTTTGACTCCTAATATGGTGGAAGCTCTAGTTTGCACACAAGATTGGTTACGTGATAATTCATTCCCAATTGATATTGAAGAAACTTGGGAAGAGCTTTAAGCTATCAAATAAGGTACATTTGTTTCATATATTTTTATTGAAGATGATAAAATTTAATTTATTTTACGTAATTTGTAATATTGTAGAACTCGACAAAGAAGGAAATCGTAAAAATAAAGGTGATGCAATGGATTTAAGGTAACTTTTTTTTATCAATTTCCTGTTATATTATATTGTTGTTACTAGGTTTTTTTATATGAAACCATTTTACATGTTATTTATTAATTAATGGTATCCTCTATAAATGTAGTTGAAGAAAAGTGGTTGCTTGAAGGTGAAAAACTTGGGCTTGGGACATCATAACTTAAAACTTGAGTACTTGATGTATTGAGACTTTAGTAACTTTTGTTTAAATTGGTTTGTAATATGTAAATTCATGGATTTGGATCCTTTGGTTTCGTTTGATATTGTTGGTTTGATCACTTGTGATATTTTGATGTAATGTATGAACTATGAAGTATGGTAATCTTTCCGGTATGATGTTTTGATATTTTAAAAAAAATTTCGTTTGGTAAATATATATACGATGTTTTATTCGGTTTGGTAAACCGAAACCCAAACCGCATTACCTGAACCCAATTACACAGAAAACCAATTAACCCAAATAGTATTGGTTTGGTTTGGTTTGTGGGTGAGTTGCTCGAGACATCCCAAACGATTAACCCATAAATCCGAAAAACAACTGAATAACACCCCTACCTGAAACTGAGTACATGAGGCCTGCTGACACTATTAGCTCTAACATTGCAAAAACCAGCAGTGTTGGAAGTAACATGGTCATTGAGGAGAGTATCTTAGCTGATACAATCCAAATTAAGAATATTAGTGTAGATCTAAGTAGCCTATCAACAAATTTTGATGAAGAAGGAGAACTCGTCCTTATGATGAGTTCCCCTAAAAACTAATATTTTCTCAAGACATCACTGTCGATTAAACAACCCTCCCAGGTTTGGTACTTGGAAAGCGGCTGCTCAGGCCACATGACAGGTTGCAAAGATTTGTTGAGTGATCTCAGGCCTGAAAGAGGCCCGAAGGTCACCTTTGGTGACAATGTACAGGGATCCACAGAAGGATATGGAACCCTTCAAGCTGCTGCTGCAATATTCAACAGAGAAACCTATGTGTCTGGCCTAAAACATAACCTTGTAAGTATCAGTCAACTTTGTGATGCTGGATACAAGGTTAACTTTGATGAGCACCTGGGATACATACCAGATCCCCAAGGCAAGGTTGTGATGTGTGCACAAAGAAAGAAAAGTGTATATGTTGTGGATATGAATTATGCTGATCCAACAACTGAAACCTTTTTCGACTCAAGAAGTAATGTAGACCTTAACTAGTTGTGGCATGAAAGGCTATCACATCTGAACATCAAGAACATCAACAAACTCTGTAAGAACGAGTTAATAACAGGTTTGCCTTCTATGACTTTCGTTAAGGATAAACTCTGCACATCTTGTGAGAAAGGCAAGCAGAGAAAAACATCTTTTAAATCCAAACATAATTTCTCTATTGATACTCCTCTATTCTTAATCCACATGGACTTGTTTGGACCTGTCAGTATCCCAAGTCTAGGAGGTAGAAGATACACTCTAGTAATGGTTGATGAGTTCTCCATGTTTACATGAGTGATCTTCTTAAAGACCAAAGGAGAGGCTGTCAGAGAGATTAGATTTATACAAAAGATGGAAGTTCTCAACTCTACCCAAGTCAAGCAGCTTAGAAGTGATCATGGTACTGAATTCAGAAACTGTAGTCTTGAGGACTTATGTGAAGAAAGAGGGATCTCTCAAAACTATTCAGCTATGAGAACTCCAGAACAAAATGGAGTTGCTGAAAGGAGGAATAGGACCCTCATTGAAGCTGCTAGAACCATGTTGTGTGCATCATGTTTGCCTTCATCATTTTGGGTTGAAGCTGTTAATATTGCATGCTTCAAACAAAACAGATCCTTAGTGGTGATAAGGTTCAACAAGACTCCTTATGAATTACTCAAAGGGAGAAAGCCAAATATAGGCTATTTCCATGTGTTTTGAAGTCCTTGTTTCATGCTGAATCAAAGAGATCAGCTGGCTAAATTTGAACCTAAAGCTGATCAAGGTGTGTTTGTTGGATACTCTGCTGTTTCTAAAGCATACAGAGTATACAACTACAAAAGAAAGGTGATAGATGAATCTATCAATGTCACCTTTGAGTAGTCTTCTACCAAAGCTGTTGCTGAATCAGTTTTAGAATAGTTCAGCTTTGATGATCTTATGCATTCAAACGATGAGAAAAAGGACTCAAAAGCTTCCACATCATCCAGAGTGGAACCTGTTAACCACAATGGACATGATGATGATTATGTTGGCACACCTTGTGTGAATAAGTGTACTGATATAGTTAATGCACCATGTCCAGCACCAATCAATGCTGATTTCCATGAATCCTTTATTGATGTGTTCCGCAACAATGATTCAGTCTCAATGGGTGAACAGGCTCAAGACATCACTATGTCTGATAATCTTAAGAGCTGTTCTGCAAGACCTAATGAAAATGATGCTGATACTAGAGAATCTTCATTGAAAAATGATTCTAAGTGGATCAGGTGTCACCCCAATGATAAAATAATCATCAACAAAGGGGTACAAACAAGATGGGACAACTTAGGAAACTTTTGTATGTTTGTTGGTACACCTTGTGTGACGATAGCAGTCTAGTTTCTATAATAGATAGTCATTTGTAATAGATAGGACTTTATTAATATAAGACATGTTTGTTTATTCATATTTATGGATTAAGTTCATGGATGTGTATGTTGTTTACGTATGCATGTTAAGTTCATGATAAGTTCATGAGTTATGATCTTATGAGAATAAGTTCTTAAGGCATAGGTCAACCTAAGTTCGTACGAACTTAGCCCTGGTAAGTTCATACATGCATGGGCTTGAACTTGTATGTTCGTGGGCTTGGGCCATGCACGAACTTACAGGTTATAACATGAATTTATTTGTGTTATTGCTAAGGACTTTGAGATTTACACTTTCAGAGTTTGTGAGAGCATTTCAGATGAATTAAGAGAGTTTTAGATCATCTAACGGAGCAATACATCATGTAGGGTCAGTATTATATCGACTAGCATCTTGTTCGTCTCCGTGTTTCCGTGTGATCGATCCATATCCGTTAAATGAGGATTCCGCACTTGTTTGACGCGGTTCACGCCTTGATTAGATCCGTGGTGTGTGGACCTTACAAGTGGTATCAGTGGCTACAATTGAATGTTCTTCATGTTATTCGTGTTTCGTTGAACATTCATAGGTTTCTTGGCGTTTTACGGTTAAATCCCATTTTCTTGAAGTTTTTTACGGTGTTTTGAGCGGTTCGTCAAGCCTACAATCTTCTTAGTTCATCTTTTCAGTGGATTTCATTGTTTTTAGCCTTAAAAACATTGATTTTATCTGATTTTTTGAAAAAAGTCGAATTTTGGGCCGTTTCACGAACTAGCGGTGCTCGAACTTAGGAGGGTGTTTTAGGGCATCACGAACTTGTCAGAGACGCTCCATCACGAACTTGTGGCGCTCGAATTTGTCAGAGTTTCGAACTTTTCGAATTAGGGTTTCTCGAACTTGACAGTCTCGAACTTCATATCCTATGTACTTGTCAACCTTTCACGAACTTGTCAGTCCCGAATTAGGGTTACACGAACTTGAATCCTTCGAACTTAGTTATCACGAACATAACTTTAAACAAATTTAATTTGGTAAAATGAATTTAATTAAGTCCGTACAAACTTGATTTCAAATTTATTTTAAGAATTAAATAATTTAAGTTCGTGCACAAAAAGTTTTACGAGGATGTAAAGTTTACACAAGTTTTTTGAAATGGATCACGAAGTGGGCAAATCAAATTCACCACCCAAGCTGATGAAGATTGAGGACTACAACTTGTGGAAAGATAGGTTTGCAGACTTCGCTAGATTCAATGATATGCGTATGTGGATATGCATTGATGAAGGGTATGTTCCCCCAACACAAGAGCTCGAGGGCAGATTGAAAGTTCTATCCTATCAACATATGAAAGATTAGAACAAGATGATTTACGAAGCTGAGAATCAGGCTTTATCGTCAATTTGAATGGCATTACCTTTGGAGATTCTGCACACCTTTAGACATCATCAAACCTCTAAAGAACAATGGGAGGCGTTGGAGAAGAGGTATGAGGGAAATCCTAGGGTTAGAAAGGGGAGAACAGAATTGTTGAAGCAGCAATTTGCGATCTTCAACGGGCTGAAGAACGAGACCTTGGATGAGATAATTAAAAAGTTCTATCATCTTCTGACAGAGCTTGATAACCACATAGTTTAGTATCAAGAATCCGATAAGATTGAGAAACTTCTAAATGTGTTACCATCAAAGTGGGAGATGTACACTGCGTTGATAAAGCATGATGAAGACAAACTGGCCACTCTCACTCTTGAAGAAGTCATTGGAACACTGAGGGCCTATACCTTTAAAATACAGAAGAAGGAGATGGAATACGATCAAGTACAGGATCCTGAAATGTACTTCAGAAAGTCTAAGCCATCAACTTCTAGTGTGTTGGTACACCCTGTGTGACGATAGCAGTCTAAGTGATCTAGCATTTTGGTTTAAGTAATACTACAAAGCATTGAACATTAACGAGTATTTGATATAAGTGTTTATATATGTTTGATAGTTATTGATTGTATGGTTGAACTTGATGTAATGATTTACAGGAAGTTCAAACATAAATATTAAAGATAAAATCAAACATAAGTTTCAGATATAGGTTTAATATGTGAAAGTCGAATTTAGATTAAATTCGAATTCACAATGTGAACAGGATTCGAATCTATAGTAGATTCGAATGTGTTCCATTAGGCAGATTCGAGAGTGTCAAGGGGACAAACTCGAATGGGCCTTGGGCCTGATTCGAGTTTGACCCATGGCAAACTCGAATGAGCCTCTATAACTAGGGATTAACTCGAATCATTAGTAGACTTTTGTAGAATTCGTGAGGGATTAAGCAAATAGGCGATCTCGAGTTTATCAGCTAATTGAGTGTTGTTTCGGAGAGAATCTTCTAGTAGGTGCATTCTTGTTCGTTCGTACAACTTGTTGATAGTCTCCGTGTTCCGTGTGAGAGTTATTTCCGTCAAACCCGTTAACGAGGATTCCGCACTCGTTGACGGTCTCGCGTCTAGATAGATCTGTAGTGTGTAGACCTTACAAGTGGTATCAGAGCCAGCGGGGGGTTCTTAGTGTTCTTCGTGTTCATATACATATATCCTAGGTTTCTTGACGCTTTTGGACGGTTAATCTCTCAAGTTTTCGTGTTTTTCGTGTTTTTCGAGCTTAGCAAATTGGAATCCGGGAAATACTTCGTGTTTTTCACGTTTTTGATCGAAATCAATATTTTTCGTTGTAAAAATATTGATTTCATCTGCAAAACGTTAAGAAATCGAAGTATTAGCCGTTTTTCGAGTTTGCGGCGCTCGAATCTGTTAGGAGTAATTAGGGTTTTTCTTAGTCTCGAGTCTAACCAAAATCCGCTCTTTTCGAGTTTGCTTAAGAGAAAATTCGAGTTTATTTGATCGAGTTTGCTTCGAGTTTGGACTATTGTCGAACAGGGTGATTCGAATTTACAGGGTATTCGAGTTTGTCTTGACCTTCGAGTTTGGAGACTTTCGAATCTGTCATCTATTTCGAATTTTGTCTTGACCTTCGAGGATTCCGCACTCGTTGACGGTCTCGCGTCTAGATAGATCTGTAGTGTGTAGACCTTACAAGTGGTATCAGAGCCAGCGGGGTGTTCTTAGTGTTCTTCGTGTTCATATACATACATCCTAGGTTTCTTGACGCTTTTGGACGGTTAATCTCTCAAGTTTTCGTGTTTTTCGTGTTTTTCGAGCTTAGCAAATTGGAATCCGGGAAATACTTCGTGTTTTTCACGTTTTTGATCGAAATCAATATTTTTCGTTGTAAAAATATTGATTTCATCTGCAAAACGTTAAGAAATCGAAGTATTAGCCGTTTTTCGAGTTTGCGGCGCTCGAATCTGTTAGGAGTAATTAGGGTTTTTCTTAGTCTCGAGTCTAACCAAAATCCGCTCTTTTCGAGTTTGCTTAAGAGAGAATTCGAGTTTATTTGATCGAGTTTGCTTCGAGTTTGGACTATTGTCGAACAGGGTGATTCGAATTTACAGGGTATTCGAGTTTGTCTTGACCTTCGAGTTTGGAGACTTTCGAATCTGTCATCTATTTCGAATTTAATTGAATTTCAGAACTTAATCGAATTTAATCCCACATAGGTTTAAACTTAATTATATTCGAATTACTTAAATTCGAAAGAATTAACTTAACTTAGTTTCGAATTAAATTTATTAAGTTACAATTCAATTACTTTTGAAACAATGTCAAATCTTCAAAAGTTTCTAGAAATGGATCATGAGGTCGGGAAGGCTAATACTCCGCCTAAGCTGATGAAACTTGAAGACTATTATCGGTAGAAAGATCGGTTTGCCGATTTTGTGCGTTTCAACGACATGAGAATGTGGATATGTATCGACGAAGTATACATCCCACCTACAACAGAAGTTGAAGGCCGTCAACGTGTCTTATCATATCAAATGATGAAGGAGGATGATAAGAAACTATATGAAGCCGAGAACCGAGCATTTTGGATTATTCGAATGGCATTCCCTCAGGATATACTACACACATTCCGCAATCAAAAGACATCTAAGGAGCTTTGGGAGACGCTGGAAAAGAGGTGTGAGGGTAATCCGAGGGTTCGGAGGAAGAGAATGGAGTTGTTGAAACAGCAGTTTGCGATTTTCAAGGCTTTGAAGGATGAAAAGCTGGAAGACACCATCACCCGCTTTTATCATCTGCTGACAGAGCTTGAGAGTCATGGCATTGAGTATAACGATACAGAAAAGAACAATAAGCTTCTTGATGCCTTACCAGCCAAATGGGCGATGTACGTGGCTATAATTAAGCTTGATGAAGATAAGTATTATACTCAATCGTTGGAGGATGTAGTGGGAACGTTGCGGGCTTATCATTTCGAGCTACTGAAGGGCGAAACCGATTATGAACAAGTCCAAAATCCAGCCATGTATTTTGGAAAAGCAAAACCTTCAGCGGCAGCTGATATGAAGACCGCTACAGCGTTCTTCACCGGAGAAACGTCGTGACCAGCAGAGACTGACGACACACAGAATAGAGCGTTCTTAGGGTTTGGAGACCGGAAGAACAGCAACATCAGGCAACACCTGCATCAACATCTCAGGGCTACTCTAAGATGCCCATGAGCGCTAAATCGGCCGAAGAACATTTGAATCTATTGGCATCATTTGTGGCCGCATATGGGAACTGCGTTCAAGGGAATATAAACGATCCTGCACTCTGGGATGAAGATTACGATCAGGTAGACCCTGACGACCTTGAGGAGATGGATCTCAAATGGCAACTGGCCATGGTAACCCAACGTGTTAAGCGATTCATCAAGCGCACTGGAAGAAATCTGAACATAAATAATAAAGGGATTGGCTTTGATAAGTCCAAGGTCAAATCCTACAATTGTCAAGGTTTGGGACACTTCACCAGAGAGTGTCAGAGACCAAAGGTAGATAGTTACCAAGGGCAGAATGAGTCTCATGGACAGTTTCAGAACCAGTCTCAACAGAGATATCTTCCGAGTTCATCATCAAGTCAAGCCAACATGGCTGGTCTGTTATCAAACGTCACATCAGAAAGACAGCTGGAAGGTACTTACCATTGGAGCTCACATCCGGAATCTAACGCTAGAGCCTTCATGGCTGAAGTCACTGAGAGTGGATGTGAAGGGGAAGAGCAGACCACAAGGGACAGTAGTCCGATGTGGGTGGAGAAGTCGAATGATCAGACGCTTCTGGAGTTTGCCGCTCAAATGGCCAACGTCGAATCAGATCACACAAAGGTTAGTCTGAATTACTCTGTTTTCCATGATTTATGTGTGTTATGTGTTACTCCTAACGACAGGTTGAATCTAGTATTAGAATCACATAAAAACATATCTGCTCAAAATGAGTCTTTAAAATCTGATAATGCTAGCCTGAATGACATTAAACAAGATCTTAGGGATAAACTTAAGGCTGATGCACAAGATGTCATTGTTCTAAAAGACAAGCTGAGTGAGCAGTGTGTTAGATTAGAACTGATGTATGAGCATGTAGAGGCTTTGACCAAAGATCTTAAGACCAAAGAAGTAGAGCTAGCTGAAACTAAGGTGAAGGTAGCTGAGGGGAATAGTAAGCTAGAAAGGTTTAGGAACTTAAGTCTGAACCTAGGGAAAGTTTTAGATGCTCAACACCAATCTAAAAAGCCTGTAGGTCTAGGATTTCATGAGATTCCTCCACCTTTTAATGCCAACTATGTGCCTCAACCTCAGGAGAAATCTGAGAAATCAGTAGACTTATAGGAAATATCTGCACCTGTTTCTGAGACTGTAAAAGAAAATGCACCTAAGGTGACTGATACTAACGTCAAGGTTAAGAAAGTCAAATTTGTGTCTTCCTCAGTGAAACACCTGCAGGAAAACATAAAATTGATTTTAATGATCAGGACGATGAACCAGTCACAATAGATGCACAAAAAGACCCAGACACTAGTGAGACACCTAAGTCTAAGGGCACACACAAGAAGTCCATTGATAAGATGTCTTGCTTTAGATGTCATGAAAAGGGGCATGTTGCTTCTAACTGTCCTCTTAGAAAAACTGACGTTACACCTAAGACAGGGAAGCCAACACAAGTTAAACCTTCAACAAGTGTGGCGAGCACTAGTAGTTCTCAGAGTACCGAGAAAACTGTGCAGGCTGCACCAAAACAAGTTGTGAAACAAATACCGGTAAAAGGTGGACCAAAAGAAGTGGTTAGGACTAATTCACCGAATCGAGTCGTTAATCAATCTAGGTCTGGACCTCATCAACAATATAGGAGCACAACACCTAGCAGAGCGTACACTCCGGTTAGGTCACATACTCCTGTTAGACATCACACACCGGTTAGAGCTCAGGGATCTCAATCTGAAATGCAATATAATAGGAATTATTCAAGAGCTCCACAGCAAATGCCTACTCAAAGGCAAAGAGTGAGTTTACATCACTTGGCACCACAACAAACTCTTGTTGAACGACCCAAGTCACCTGAAAGGCGAGATGGGTATTTGAAAGAGTTTAAGTATGTGGACGAGAATGGTATAACCAAGTCAGTTATGGTTTGGTTTCCCCGCGATAACTAACTTATTTTCTTTCATGTGCAGGAGATCACCACAGGTCCAAACAACAAATGGTTCGTCGACAGTGGATGCTCCAGGCACATGACAGGGGAAAGAACTCTCCTTACAGACTTCAAGGGTGGGAATCGGGGATTTGTATCATTCGCGGGAAATAAAGGAGGAAACATCACGAGTACTGGAGTGGTCACTAATGGGACGATCAAGTTGGATCAAGTTTATCACGTTGATAAACAGGTTCTCAATCTCATTAGTGTATCTCAAATCTGTGACAAGAAGAATTCAGTGCTGTTCACTGACACTGAAGCGTTAATGCTAAAACCGGGTTTCAAGATTCCTGAAGAGTGGATACTGATGCGGCACCAAGGAAGAATGACTTGTACATGCTCTATGTGAACAAGCTGGAAACTTCGATGGGGCCAATCTGTCTGTTATCCAAAGCTTCGGAGACTGAATCAGTATTGTGGCACAGACGCATGGCACACTTGCACCTATGAAAAATGAACTACATAATGAAAAATGGGTTGGTGCAAGGTGTGCCTATGAAGAGTTTTCAGTTCGAGGACAAGTGTCTACCATGCAAGAAGGGCAAACAACATAAGAAGGCACACAAGTCCAAGACTCAGAACTCCATCACTACCACATTCGATTTGCTGCATATGGACCTCTTCGGACCAATCAACAAAAGGAGTATAGGTGGTAGTTGGTATTGTTTAGTTATCACTGAAGATTACTCACGATTTTCTTGGGTTTTCTTTTTAGGTACAAAGGACGAGACGACTTCCAAGCTCATCGGGTTCTTAGACCAAGTGGAGAATTCCTATGGAACACGGGTTAAAAGGCTACATAGTGATAATGGAACAGAATTTAAAAACACTGTAATTGGTGTATATTGCCTATCAAAGGGCATAGTGCATCAATTTAGTGCACCGTATGAGCCTCAACAAAATTGGGTGGCCGAAACAAAGAACAGGACATTGATCGAGGCAGCTAGGACTATGCTTTCGTATTCAAAGCTTCCTACCATGTTTTGGGGGGAGGCAGTGAATACCGCATGTCATATTTTAAACCAGGTCCTAACTGTCAAATCTTTGAACAAAACCTGTTATGAAATTTTGAATAAACGGCCACCTATTTTAACTAGCTTCGAACCGTTTGTGGTACCATGTACTTTATTGCGAACAAAACATCAACCTAAGTTTGGTGAAAAGGCTGACGAAGGATACTTCCTAGGTTATGTGTCGAACTCACCAAACAAACGTGTTTTTAACAAAACGAATGGTACAGTAGAAATTGTGTATAACATTGAAGTCACAAGTTATACACATGAACCTCAAACAGGTCCGGAATGGATATTTGACTATGATAAATTGTTTGAGTCATTTAACATTCCTTTGGATGAAAATGCAGGTACAATCGAAAAGGACATGGCGACGTTGCATCTGAATGACGAAGGTCATACCTTTTCGAGGACTACATTTCAATCCACATCCGAGCCTACTTTGACTGAAGATGGATCTCCAGAAGTCACTTATCCAGAAGCACCTTCAACTGAGAATCAGACTCAGACAACAAATTCCAACTCTGAGGAAACTGTCCACAAGGAGGAAAATGTGGAATCTGAGGATGTTCCCCCATTAGGTGTAATAGGATCTAACTTAGGAGATAATCTGAGAGTTGACGAGATAGAGACCTCTAGGATCAACAAGAACCATCCTATAGAAAGCATCATAGGAAATCCTAATGAGGGTGTGAGGACTAGGAGTAGTTTAAATAACAACATTGTGTTGTTGTCGATGATAAATGACTCCGAGGCATTTCATACCTGCCTCTATTCTTGTTTTATCTTGCAAGTAGAGCCGAAAAATGTGCAAATGGCACTAAAGGATAACTCCTGGGTTGAAGCGATGCAGGAAGAACTCTCTCAGTTTAGGAAACTAGAAGTGTGGGAGTTAGTTCCATTACCTCGAGGGGAGATTGCCATAGGAACCAAATGGGTTTTTAAGTGCAAAAGAGACGATCGGGGTATAGTCACTCGCAACAAGGCTAGGTTAGTTGTTAAGGGTTTCAACCAAGAGGAGGGAATCGATTACAATGAGGTGTTTGCGCCACTAGCAAGGCTGGAAGCCATTAGGTTGTTTCTGGCTTTTGCTTCCTTCAAGGGCTTTAAGGTATATCAACTAGACGTTAAGAGTGCTTTCCTCTATGGGAAAGTGAAGGAACTGGTTTAGGTAGAACAGCCGCCCGGATTTACAGATCCAAAATATCCAGATAGAGTATATCGTTTAGATAAGGCTCTATATGGATTGCATCAAGCACCAAGGGCGTGGTACGAGACTTTATCCAACCATTTGTTAGAGAACGTGTTTGAAAGGGGTAGGATAGATAGTACGCTGTTCATTAAGAGAAAGGGAGAACACTTCATCTTGGTACAAGTGTACGTCGATGATATCATCTTTGGATCATCAGACGAACAAATGTGCAAAGATTTTGAGAAGGTAATGAAGTCGAAATCTGAGATGAGTGCAATGGGAGAGTTAAATTTCTTTTTGGGGTTGCAAGTTGACCAGAAGAAGGAAGGGATGTTTATCCATCAGACGAAGTATGTCTACGACATATTAGAACGCTTCGGGATGGAAGGGACGAAACTGACTGCCCATTTCAGCACGCCGATTCAAGTGAATCACAATCTCGGACCGGGTACTGAAGGTGATACCGATGTGGATCCGACGTTATATCGGGCCATGATTGGATCACTTATGTATTTAACTGCTTCAAGACCTGACATCATGTTTGCTGTGTGTATTTGTGCTAGGTTTCAAGCTAATCCGAAAGAGATGCACATGAAAGCTGTGAAGCATATTCTACGATACCTCAAGTCGAAACCGAAGCTGGGAATTTGGTATCACACGGAGGGAGATCTAGAGTTGGAGGCGTTCACGGATTCTGACTACGGAGGATGCAGCTTGACGCGCAAATCAACAACTGGAGGTTGTCAATTTCTAGGAGGGAGACTGGTTTCCTGGCAATGCAAGAAACAGACGTCGGTAGCCGTGTCAATGTGCGAGGCCGAGTATGTTGCTGCTCACAGGTTCTGTGGATACAACAACAATTGCGGGATTACGGTTTGGCTTACACTCAAACTCCTATTAGGATAGACAATCAATCTACAATTTCTATAACAAATAATCCAGTTAAACACAGTAAAACAAAGCACATAGACATAAGGCATCATTTTATTCGTGATTGTGCTGAAAAGAACTTAATCAAATTGGTAAAAGTGGCAACGGACGACAATAATGCTGATTTATTTACCAAAGCTTTTGATAAGTCACGGTTTGAATATTTGATTCAACTAAATGGAATGCACAACCCAGATTAAATTGACCTTAGTAGAAGTTTTATTTCCTTTTATAGCTGTAGTATTTCTTTCTTTTTATAGTAAGCTTGCTAAATTAGGATGGTTTCTATTTTTAGTAAGTTAGTAGGTAATATTCTTTTATTGCTATTTCTTATGAAAAACAAAAGAAAAAAGAGAGAAAACCATAAAAAAATTCAAAAAAAATAGAATATCAGAAAAGCAGTTAAGTCTTAGATATATAGGTTCAAAGTGACGAAAATTAGCACAGTCGTTACAAACTCCAAGTGTTTAGGCTTTCACACATAATGCACCTAAAATTCTAAGTGTTATACCTTATTTTAGGTTGATGTGTTGGTAGGCATAATACATATAGGGAGTCTCAAGGCTAATAAAATATTCAAGAAAAACTCAAACGTGTCACTAACTTAGATGTATGACCAATCGGTCTTAATTTTTATGTACAAGACATACAAACTTTGATTATAAATGAGGTATGCAAACTTTCTGGGGATGTATAGCAACATCAAATACATCTTAAAATGGAAAGCATAGAAAAATCATACAGAATTAAGAGTCAAAAACATGTAACTCTGTTGTACGTAAGTACAGACCTGTTGCCTCTGTTTTGATTCGGGTTAGCAAGATAAGTCGCTTTGTCGTACGTCGGTACAGACCTGTCACCGCTGTCTTGCTAGCTTTAAAAATAAACCTTAAGTCAAACTACGACACTTTGTTGTATGAAAATACAGACCTGTGTCCGATGTTTGTCTTTTAAAGAAAGTTTGCAAATACCAACAAGTTAGAATCATTGACTGTATGCCTTGATCATAAAAGTATGTCTATGTCTGAGTCACGTATGATAATTTCATGATAAATAAAAATGCCAAGGGATATTCCGAAATGTAGCATGTTTAAAGGGGTAAATACCAACAATCGGCTAAATGAGTATGTCACGCCTAACAATCAAAGGTTCCTGAGTGTGAAAGTTTAATTACTGAAAGTGAGTATCTGGCACCGCTATCTGATTGAACCTTTCTTTGATTATGCTCGTCAAAAATATTTTGTTAAGTGTTTAGCATAGGTTGTAAATTTTAATAACTGTAGTTTAAGTTTAAGTTAAATTTTTTTTTTTGGTCAAAATTTTAAAATTTTGTTTTTTACTTATTTTTACTTTATTTTATTTTATTTTACTTTATTTTATTTTTATTTTACTTAGGAAAAAGGTCAAAAATTACTGAGGGTGCATTCATAGTTGAATAAAATAAACATTGCGTGAAAATTTTGAGCTTAGGGTAAAAGATTTGGCATAGTTTATTCCGTTACATTATAAGGTTGAAAAGGTTGAAAAAGTTGAATTTATTTCAAAAATTTTCGAAATTTTCAAAGTTTCAGGGGTTAATTCGAGTTTAACCTAAAATCGAATTTGGCTGGGCTCGAATCTGTCAGTAGATTCGAAAGAGGCATTAGACTTTCAGGTTGGTGATATAAATAGGTCAACAGTGATGGTCATTATTCCAACTGTTCTCGAATCTATACTCTCGAGTTTATTGAAGCGATTTCGAATCTAACACTCAAGTTTGCCGTTTTCAAGAAATCAACTATTTGTCTAGTTTCTGTCCGTGTGGGTTCGATACTACTCATAGATCTATGTATAACCAAGTGTATTGTACAAGATTTAGGTAGTATTATACTCCATTTAGGCCAAAATCACTAGATTTTGAAGTTTTATTGGTAGAAAGTTGGTTTTTCAAAATTACAAACTTTTAACCGGTAAAAAGTCAAATTAATTACAAATATCATTGATTAGAACCTAGTAGGACTAAAAGATGTGATTTTCTGAGTCTAACATGGTTAAAATCATGGACTTTTGAAAGGATGGTGGCCGACTCATTCGAGTCTGTTCGTGGCCTGATTCGAGTTTGTTAGTAAACTCGAATGGTCATTAAACTCGAATGTGTCATCAAACTCGAAGAGATGTTATTTCCAATCTGTTGGTTCGAGTTTGTCATTATATTTGAATTATTTAATTTAAATTTTAATTAAGCTTGTAGAAATTCTTAAGTGTTGGATTTTGTGCTTATACAAGTTCAAAATAAAACAGATTTAAACAAGTTTATTCATTTTTAATAATTCTAATATTTTATTTGACATATTATGCAGACATGGCGGATAGAGTATTTGTTCCGAAGCATAATATTGTCATTCCCCCGGACCATAATATCCCTGAAGCGCAGGCTTTTCGCCAAATGGTAGATTTCTTAGTTGAATCCCGGATCTCATACGCACTATCGCACAATATCCAAATCATTATTCCTTACGTGCGACAATTTTATGAACATTTGCAAGTCGATTGCACTGGCACTCCGACAGTTCTTAGGACTAGGATTGCTGGTAATCCGTTGGTATTTTCTGCTGATATGCTGCGCCAAGTTCTGCAGCTGGGAACTCAGGAACAAGAGAATGGGCCTATAGATTTCCCATTAAGTATTAGGCAGGCTGCCTTTGTAAGGATGGGATATAGTTTGGATGTTACTAAGACATCCTATATGAAGAGTGGGCTCATTGGCCAATGGCGATATCTGGCGCACGTGTTCATGGTATGCTTCGCGGCGAAGAAAGCGGGATTTGATTACATAGTGTCCAAGATTCAATCTGGCATGATCGCTTTGGTTTATAATCGACATTTCAGCTTTTCCGAAATGTTCTTCTCAGAGTTCGTTCATCAGATAACGACTCCGGAACGAGAAAGATTGTTACTTTACCCCCGCTTTGTGATGATGCTCATCAGGCACTTCTTGCCAAATTTGCCGCAGCTTAATGACATTCAAAGTGTAGCGGTTATCGATAAGAGGATTTTTGCAGATTGTTCCTCTCATAGAGGTAGGTTAGCCATTCCAGTGGAAGGTCCACTGTTTGGTGCGGTGATTGATCCTAATTTTGTAGCTCCCGATGGTGCCAACTGGGCAGGGAGGTGCAAGTTCAGCAACAACGGCCTCAGCAACAACCTCAACAACATCCAAGACCTCAACAACAGCGAAGGAGGCAAAGACCTTCAGCAAGACAAACTCAGACTGATAGGCCTTCTACCAGTCAACCTCAAGAGCCGGAAGAGGCTGTACCCTCAAGTGCACCATCTGAAGTAGATCCTACACTTCAGACATTGGAGGAGATTTGGGCAGCTGGTCCACATGCTAATGAGGAAATAACTGCTGAACTCATTGGAGATTTATTAGAGCCTCAAGAAGGAGAAGTTGACATTTTTAGACGAATCGATGAATATCAACCTCAGCCAGCAGGTGATGACAAGTCCACTTTAGCTACAGAATCTGAGGATATGGTGGAGATAGAAATGGAGAAAGAACCAGAAGATCCGTTCATCCACATACGGACTTATGGATCGAGATTATTGGTAACAAATGAAGAAGCTACGAGGAGAAGAGAATCAAGGGAGTCTGATGACTCTGATTTTGAGGAAGAAGACGTTGCCCCGTTGATTACAAGGCAAAGGGCAAAACGTCATCGCTTTATGCAGGGAGCTACCTCAGCTTCTGCTGCACAGACAGAAATACCTCCACCTTCACCCGCTCAATCTACCATTCCACCACAATCACCACCTGTTGAACCATACATTCCATCTCCAATCATTCCAACCCCCATTCAATCCATACCATCCACTTCATCCACCTTCATGGAGAATCAAAGGTTTTCTGAGCTGAAGAGCAGAGTTGACTTCCAACAAATTCAGATCTTTGGCTTGACAACGGCTCTAGGCGAAATATAAAAGCATAATGCCCAAATGGATATCGAGAATGTGGAGCTGAAGAAGGTTGTGGGCAAGGTTCAGGAAGAAAACTTGGAGCTTAAAAGCTTTGTAGCTGATCAAGCGGCCGAGATAAGATCGATGCGCTCCCTGATTGAGCAATTAATGCAAAATCTAAAGGCTCAGGGGGAGACAAGCTGCAGGGATCAAATAGAGATGCCCAGGGATGAAGATAATGATGGAGATAATGACGGCAATGATCCCAGCACGCAAAGACATAATGAGCCAGTAGATTTTTCTGCTGCTCAGGATGCTGAGACTCTGGTGGAGCTGGAACAGACAGGAGCTGCAGCAGGTGAAGCCAGTTCCTCCAAAGCCACAGAGTCAGAGATAAATGAAATGATCGAAGCGCTAATGGATATCGATGAAGACCCTTTGGACTTTGGATTTGATTTTGAGGATGAAATGGAGGAGTTAGAAGAAGGAGAATTTGTGCCGGAGGACGTAACAGATTGGAAATCTGATGATGAAGTTTGTGCTGATGAAGATGATGAAGCAAATGAGATCATTGTTCAGCAAAACCCCATCACAGATATTTACGTAATGGAAGGAAATCATATGATTGACATAGAAGTGGTAAACGCTGCTTTAAATGTGGAATCAGCAAGTGAAGAACCTGCCAGAGAACTTACCAATGAAGAGAAAAGAAAACCATGGTTTAGGGCAGAGAAAAGAGAGTTGGAGCTGAAAAAGAAGATACGTGTGCCGGGTACTGGAGAGCTATCAGGAAGTATATTGAGCTGGTTCTTTGATCGGGAATTGCAGCTATTCATTATCAAAAGAAAAGAACGTCTCCAGTATCTCAGAAAAACTCTGAAAGTGTTCAACTCCTTGCCAAAGATTGAAATAAAGGCGTTTGCATGGAAGGAGCTAATCAACATCAGCAACGACCCTTACGCTGAAATAATTGCAAAGATCATAAGAAAAGAAGGGAGGTCTAGGAAGTTCAAACGGCTCAATCCAAGGGTAGGTAAACGAGTAATGGACCGTACTCGAATTGACCCTGTAACTGGTCGTCCGCGGATGAAAATACAATACAAACCAGTTAGATGTCTAAGAAAGGTTCCTCTCAAGCAAATGCCACAGGACGTCATGAAAAATCTAAATTGGTGGTATGTGGAAAGTGAGACAGGAGAAGCTGTGATGGAGGACTTCGAAGAAAAAGTGATTCTTAGAGTCTACGATCCCCTTCACCTTGTAAACCATTCTAAAGATGACCTTCAAGTACTACATGCTCATAGATACTCAAGCGACGCTCATATGGATAGTGAGGCTAGGAAATATGAAAATGTAGTTAAAGTATGTATCAAGAAAGGTTTGTATGCTGGCAGCAGTCTAAATAAATAAACAAAGTTCTTAATCAAATGTGTGAATTGTTAGAAGCTATCGTCAAGGGGGAGTCTGTTGGTACACCCTGTGTGACGATAGCAGTCTAAGTGATCTAGCATTTTGGTTTAAGTAATACTGCAAAGCATTGAATATTAACGAGTATTTGATATAAGTGTTTATATATGTTTGATAGTTATTGATTGTGTGGTTGAACTTGATGTAATGATTTACAGGAAGTTCAAACATAAATATCAAAGATAAAATCAAACATAAGTTAAAAACATAAGTTTCAGATATAGGTTTAATATGTGAAAGTCGAATTTAGATTAAATTCGAATTCACAAAGTGAACAGGATTCGAATCTATAGTAGATTCGAATGTGTTCCATTAGGCAGATTCGAGAGTGTCAAGGGGACAAACTCGAATGGGCCTTGGGCCTGATTCGAGTTTGGCCCATGGCAAACTCGAATGAGCCTCTATAATTAGGGATTAACTCGAATCATTAGTAGACTTTTGCTGAATTCGTGAGGGATTAAGCAAATAGGCGATCTCGAGTTTATCAGCTAATTGAGTGTTGTTTCGGAGAGAATCTTCTAGTAGGTGCGTTCTTGTTCGTTCGTACATCTTGTTGATAGTCTCCGTGTTCCGAAGTCGGGGGCTATAGCGTTCTACTCAGGAGAAGAAGAAGGCATACCAGCAGAAGCTGAAGAAATGAGTGGTAGGGCATTTTTTTCTAAACTAGAAGATCAACCACAAAATTCAGGCTCAACTTCGCAGGGTTACACCAAAATGCCTATGAGTGCTAAAACAGCAGAGGAGCAACTGAAGCTTCTTGCATCGTTTATGGCAGCATACTGTAATTGCATACAGGGAATGATCAACGATACAACTCTATGGGAGGAGGATTATGATTAGGTAGATCCAGACCGTTTAGAGCAGATGGACTCGTAATGACAACTGGCCATGGTCACACAGAGGGTTAAGAGGTTTATGAAGAGAGAAGTAAGTGTGAGCAATAATATGGGATTTAATGAGTCTAAAGTAAAGTGTTACAACTGTCATGGACTGGGACATTTTGCTAGAGAATGTCAAAGGCCGGAGATGGATAACTATCAAAACCCGAGACGACAGAATTCAGGTAGTTCAGGGAATCAAGCTTCAATAGTTGGGTTACTCACGAATGTATCTTCTAACAAGCAGTTAGATGGTACTTATGACCGGAATTCGCATCCGGAGTCAAATGCTAGAGCTTTTATGGCTGACGTGACTGAGACTGATAGCAGAGTTTAAGAGGAAAAGAAGGAGGACACCTAGCAGTCCGATACAAATCGTTTGGTACTTGAAAAATCTGAGGAGCAGACTACTCTGGAGTTTGCAGCTCAGATGGCCAACGTGGAATCTGATCGGAAAAAGGTATCTCTCAACCTTTTTACTTGTCTTGATTTATGCGTTTTATGCACTACTTTGAATGATAAATTGAAGTTAGTGCTAAAATCACATTCATCCATGACAGCTTAAATCCAGTCTTTAAAATTTGATAATGCTAGCACTAAGGAAGATGTTAGGGCTAAAATGAAAGCCGATGCTCAAGATAAAGTAGTGCATAAAACGCATAAATCTTGAAAAGTGGAAAAGGGAGAAACCTTAGTGTGAGCAATAATATGGTAGATCCAGACGATTTAGAGCAGATGGACTCGCCATGACAAGTGGCCATGGTCACACAGAGGGTTAAGAGGTTTATGAAGAGAACAGGGAGAAACCTTAGTGTGAGAAATAATATGGGATTTAATGAGTCTAAAGTAAAGTGTTACAACTGTCAGGGACTGGGACATTTTGCTAGAGAATGTCAAAGGGCAAAGATGGATAACTATCAGAACTCGAGACGACATAATTCAGGTAGTTCAGGGAATCAAGCTTCAATAGTTGGGTTACTCACGAATGTATCTTCTAACAAGCAGTTAGATGGTACTTATGACTGGAATTCGCATCCGGAGTCAAATGCTAGTGCTTTTATGGCTGAAGTGACTGAGACTCATAGCAGAGTTTAAGAGGAAAAGAAGGAGGAAACCCAGCAGTCCGATACAAATCCTTTGGTACTTTAAAAATCTGAGGAGCAGACTACTCTGAAGTTAGCAGCTCAGATGGTCAACGTTGTTGGTACACCCTGTGTGACGATAGCAGTCTAAGCGATCTATCATTTTGGTTTAAGTAATATTCAGAGTATTGAGAATTAACGAGTGTTTTGATATATATGTTTATATATGTTTGATCGTTATTGATTGTGTGTTTGAACTTGATGTAACGTATTACAAGAAGTTCAAACATAAAGATCAAAGATTAATTCAAGCATAAGTTAATAACATAAGTGTCATATACATATTAGTTAGATTCGAATTATATAAGGTTTGACATTCGAATCTGTGTCAGATTCGAATGTGGTCCTAGATTCGAATCTAGGCAGATTCGAGAGTGTCAATGAGGGCAAACTCGAATGGGCCTTGGGCCAGATTCGAGTTTGGCCCATGTCAGACTCGAATTAGCCTCTATAATTAGGGATAGACTCGATTAATTATCAGACTTTTTGCAGAATTCGAGAGTGATTAAGCAAAAGGCGATTTCGAGTTTATCATCAGTGTTAGTGCCGCTTCGGAGAGAATCAGTTCGTAGTATCGTTCGTGTGTCGTTCGTTCAGCTTCTGATAGTCTCCGTGTTTCTTGGTGAGACTTATTTCCGTCTACCCGTTAACGAGGATTCCGCACTCCTTGACGGTTCCGTGTCTAGATAGATCTCGTAGTGGTAGACCTTACAAGTGGTATCAAAGCCTACGGAGTGTTCTTGGTGTTCTTCGTGTTCATCTAGATACATTCTAGGTTTCTTGACGCTATTTGACGGTTTTTCTCTCATATTCGTGTTTTTCGTGTGTTTTCGAGCCTAGCAAATAGTCATCCGGGAAATACTTTGTGTTTTTCACGTTTTTGATTGAAATCAATATTTTTCGTTGCAAATATATTGATTTAATCTGCAAAACGTTAAAAAAAATCAAAGTATTAGCCGTTTTTCGAGTTTGCGGCGCTCGAATCTATTAGGGGTAATTAAGGTTACACTTAGTCTCGAGTCTAACCAAATACGCTCCTTTCGAGTCTGATACAGAGAGTTTTCGAATCTAATTCGAGTTTGTGCTAGTTTCGAATAGGGTCTCGAGTCTACTGTCATTCGAGTTTAATTCGAGTTTATCCTAGAATCGAATAGGGTTTCGAATCTACTGTGTCTTCGAGTTTGTTTTGACCTTCGAATCTGAGGACTTTTCGAATCTGACATAATTTCGAATTTAATTGAATTTCAACACTTAATTGAATTTAATCCCAAAGGATTTAATCTAAATTAAATTCGAATCTATCTAGATTCAAAAGGGTTAGCTTGAGTCAGTTTCGAATTAAATTAATTAAGTTCAAATTCAATTCCTTTTGAAAAGATGTCAAATCTTCAAAAATTCCTGGAAATGGACCACGAGGTCGGGAAGGCAAACACTCCGCCTAAGCTGATGAAACTCGAGGATTATTACTGGTGGAAAGATCGGTTTACCGATTTTGTGCGTTTCAATGATATGCGCATGTGGGTATGTATTGATGAAGGATACATTCCACCAGTTTCTGACGTTGAAGGCCGTCAGAAAGTCTTAACATACCAAATGATGAAGGAGGATGATAAGAAACTGTATGAAGCCGAGAACAAAGCTTTCTCGATAATTAGAATGGCGTTGCCTCAGGATATACTACACACATTTAGGACTCAAAAGACATCTAAGGAACTTTGGGAGTCACTAGAGAAGAGGTGTGAGGGTAATCCTAGGGTTCGTAGAAAGCGTACGGAGCTGTTGAAACAACAGTTTGCGATATTCAAGGCGTTAAGGGATGAGCAGCTGGATGATACCATCACCCGGTTCTATCATCTGTTGACGAAACTTGAGAGTCATGGGATTGAGTATACTGACACTGACAAGAACAACAACCTTCTTGATGCCTTACCAGCCAAATGGGCTATGTATGTGGCAATGATAAAGCTTAATGAGGATAAGTATTATACCCAATCTCTGGAGGATATTGTGGGAACGTTGAGAGCTTATCATTTCGAGCTACTGAAGGCCGAAACTGATTACGAACAAGTCCAGAATCCAACGATGTATTTTGGAAAGTCAACAAAACCTTTAGCGACCGCCGATCTGAAGACTGCTATAGCGTTTTTCACCGGAGAAACGTCGTCACCAGCAGAGACTGATGACACATTGAATCGAGCGTTTTTAGGATTAGGAAGATCGGAAGAACCGCAGCCTCAAGTACAACAGGCATCGACATCTCAGAGCTATTCTAAGATGCCCATGAGCGCAAAATCAGCAGAAGAACATTTGAATCTGCTTGCTTCATTTGTTGCCGCGTATGGGAATTGTGTTCAGGGGAAGATTAACGATCCTGCTCTCTGGGATGAAGACTACGAGCAGGTCAACCCTGACGATCTTTGTAAGGTCTACGACTGCAAGATCTATCTAGACGCGGATCCGTGAACGAGTGCGGAATCCTCGTTGACGGTTAGACAGACAACTCTCAACCAACGGAAACACTGAGACTATTAGACGCTGAACGAACGACACACGAACGATCCTACGTACTAATTCTCTCCGAAACGGCACTCACCTAGCTGATAAACTCGAGATCGCCTCTTGTAACACCCTACTTTTTCGACTAATGCCACATAGGACTCACAGTCCACGTCATCAAATCATAAGCAATGTCATCAAGGGTTAAACAGCTAATTACTACTAAATATCAACATCGGACATAAGTAACACAGGACGGGAACCAACCCCCGTCAACAAAGTCCGGCAACCACGACATAAGTAAAGGTTACAGTCATCCATAAATCACTGGCTAATAAGCCAAACCACAAAACATCAAGACTACTTACGAAAGTAGTCACTAACTACTGTCCACGCGGCGGGTCTCGGCTACTGCCCGCTGTATCCCTAGCCTCAGTCCTCGTACCTGAGATCCACAGTTAAAACAACAGTCAGCGGAAAGCTGGTGAGTTACTATAAACAACTTTTAAAACAGTTTATAAAATAGTTAGCACAACGTAACAACTGGTAAGCAACTCTACATGCGGCCGGCATCAACGGCCCGACGCCTCATCGGGAGCGACCCGGCACAGCCTGCATAGCCCACTCCACAAAGTAGTGGGTTGTCAGGTCCACTGAGTTGGGAATGACCCAACAGGCCTCTCTACTCTGCGTATCAACGACTATACGCGTGATCCACGAACTCTGCTCTGTGCTAACAATGTCAACGTATAAAAGGATCCACATCGGACCCGGATAATAAACAACAAGTAAGTAACTATCCTGAAGCACGACTACAGCCTCGCTATCGACAGCGATCTCTACAGGTCCCAGGCTTAGCTACGAAATCCTGGCAACAATAAACACAACTACACTGTAACGACTAGCTACGGAACTCATAACGACTATATTACTAGGCTCCCTAGCTCAACATGAATCAACAAGTCAAGACACACGAGCGCGGCCAGGAGCGCGGCCGAGATCGTGGTCGCGGGCTCCTCGTCGCGGCCAGTCATCTCGGACGCGATGACTCCGCGCTGCCCCTCTCGTCGCGGCCGGGCTCATCTGAGCACGCCCGTGCTCGTCCGACCCGCGCCTAACGTCTCGGTCGCGTTCCACTACCAGCGACCACCCTTAACCGCCTCACCCTGATCGCGGGCGCGACCAGGGGAGCTCGGCCGCGATGCGGCGACGAACAGAGCAGGTTATGCTCTGTTTTTATTCAACTTACGGGAACTACTTTTAATCTCGATTTTGCACAACTCAGGGGTTATAATTCAACCCCAACACATGCTAACTACTTAATATGATAATTCAACTCATTTAGTACGAATCACTAACCTTAAATCTGATTTTCGATCTTGGATTTGCTCAAATTTGAAGGAGAAGTCAAGACTTTCACTTATGGCTGCCTTTGATCTCTTTCCTCTATCTTTTCCCTTTGGGTTTCAGCTGAAGTACACAAACACACACTCACACCTTTAGGTTTCAATGTAAAAATGAAGATGGAGGAGTCATAACACGATATATATACGTTCCCGGTCCCGAACTCAATTAAAACGGGTACGATACTCATTAATCACCGGGTAAGCGCCCGTTAACCCAATTAATCTCGAATTAATAACTCGGGTTTAGAATATCAATTAACTCATTAAAACAACCCCAAATTTCCAATTACTACTAGACCGGTTATTATCTCAACCGATTAAAATTACACGTAATAGCAATCTACTTTACTGACTCACGTGCAATTTATCAATCAAAATTTACCAACTCATTGAGACGACTCTTACAGCCAATAAATAAATTACACGTACCTGCTGCTAGATTCCGGATGTTACAAATCCTCCCCTCTAGAACTGATCCCGGCCTCGGGATCTCAACTCAGGTGAATAGATGCGGATACCGCTGTCGCATGTCCGCCTCGGGTTCCCAGGTAGCGCTGGAACCCTTATGATACCGCCATTGTACTAACACTAGCGGGATTTCCTTCTTCCGCAACTTTTTCACCTTGCGATCTAGAATCGACTCGGGGTGTTCAACGTACCTCAGCTGCTCGTCCACCTCGATCTCGGATATGGGAACTGTTTTCTCATGTGGGGCCAAACACCGCCGCAGGTAGCTAACATGGAAGGTTGGGTGTACCCCACGCAACTCTGGAGGCAACTCTAGTCGATAGGCCTGCGTGCCCACTCGCTCGACTATACAGAATGGCCCAATAAACCTCGGACTGAGCTTACCTCGCTTCCGGAATCGAATGACACCCTTCCACGGGGATACCTTCAGTAGTACCCATTCACCCACGTCGAACTCTAACTCTTTGGTCCTCTTATCGGCGTAGCTTTTCTGTCGACTCTGAGCTATCTGTAATCTCTCTCTGACCACTGCTATCTTCTCGCCAGTCTGCTGGATGATCTCGGGACCTGTAATCTCTTTCTCTCCCACCTCGGTCCAACACACAGGAGTACGACATTTACGGCCGTATAACGCTTCAAACGGAGGCATCTTGATGCTGCAGTGGTAGCTGTTATTATAGGCAAATTCAACTAACGGCAGATGCGAATCCCAACTACCACTGAAATCCACTACACAGGCTCGTAGCATATCCTCCATCGTCTGGATCGTACGCTCAGACTGGCCGTCAGACTGGGGATAATAAGACGTACTCATCTGTACTCGAGTACCCAACGCTCGCTGTAAGCTTTGCCAGAAGGTGGACGTGAATCGGGCATCTCTATCGGAAACTATCGAGGCTGGAACTCCATGTCGGGAGACAATCTCATACAAATAAACTCGGGCGAGCTGCTCCAACGTATAAGTCTCCCGGATCGGCAGAAAATGCGCTGTCTTCGTAAGCCGGTCTACTATTACCCATATCGCATCATATCCACGTGGAGTCCGCGGTAACTTCGTAACGAAATCCATCGTAATATGCTCCCAGCTCCACTGAGGAATCTCTAACGGCTGTAAGCGGCCATGGGGCTTCTGGTGCTCGGCCTTCACCTGCAGGCAAGTCAGACAACGCTCGACGAACTCAGCTATATCCCGTTTCATACCGGGCCACCAATATAACACACGGAGATCCTGATACATCTTCGTACTACCAGGATGAATAGCAAGGCGAGACTTATGAGAATCCTCTAAGATCAACTGTCGTGCATCACCGGCCCTAGGAACCCAAACTCGACCCTGTCTCACATACAACCCTCGAGAGTCAGTCTCGAACTCCTGTGACTGACCCAAAATGTGCTCCCTCCGGTGGTTCTCTGCACGCATCCCAATGGCCTGCGCCTCTCGAAGCCTCTCTATCAGGGTAGATGTCACCTCGACCCTGTAATTACGGGCTCGGCTCGAAGATTCGCGCCCCTTTCGACTGAGCGCGTCCGCCACCACATTCGCCTTACCCGGGTGGTACTGAATGTCGCAATCGTAATCCTTGATCAACTCTAGTCCCCGCCTCTGCCGCATATTCAGATCACGCTGACTGAATAAATACTGGAGACTCTTATGATCAGTAAACAAGGTAAACGGGACTCCGTACAGATAATGGCGCCAAATCTTTAGTGCAAACACAATGGCTGTCAACTCTAAATCATGGGTCGAATAATTCTTCTCATAATCCTTCAGCTGACGAGAAGCATACGCAATCACTCGGCCCCTCTGCATTAATACACACCCTAACCCTGTCCCGGAAGCATCAGTATATACAACAAAATCACTGGTGCCTTCCGGCAGGGCTAACACTGGAGCCTGACATAATCGCCGTTTCAGCTCCTCGAACACGAACTCCTGATCTTCAGTCCACTCAAACGGAACTGACTGGCGAGTCAAACGAGTCAACGGTACTGCGATCAGCGCAAAGTCCTGGATGAATCGTCGATAATATCCTGCTAACCCCAGAAAGCTGCGAATCTCTGCTACACTCCGGGGTCTCTCCCAGCTCATAATGGCCTATATCTTGGCTAGGTCTACAGAAACGCCCTTGCCGCTAACGACGTGGCCTAGGAACTGGACTTCTCGAAGCCAGAACTCACACTTCGAGAACTTCGCATACAGCTTCTCTCGCTGCAACACACTTAGAATCTCTCGCAGGTGCGTCGCATGCTCCTCTACTAATCGGGAATATATCAGGATGTCATCTATGAACACTATGACAAACTGATCAAGATACGGACGGCAGACCCTATTCATCAGGTCCATAAAGGCTGCTGGGGCATTGGTTAGCCCGAACGGCATAACCAAGAACTCATAATGGCCATATCGGGTCCTGAATGCTGTCTTCGCTGTATGCTGCTCATAAACCTTCAGCTGATGGTATCCCGAGCGCAAGTCGATCTTCGAAAACACGCTGGCTCCCTGTAACTGGTCGAAAAAATCATCTATCCGCGGAAGAGGATAACGGTTCTTCACCGTTACCTTATTAAGCTCGCGATAGTCTATACACATCCTCATCGACCCATCTTTCTTCTTTACAAATAGAACTGGAGCACCCCACGGAGAAGTACTCGGTCGAATGAAGCCACGATCCAACAGCTCCTGTAACTGACTCATCAGCTCCCTCATCTCTGTAGGAGCCAAACGATAAGGTGCGCGTGCAATGGGAGTTGCACCTGGCACCAATTCTATACGAAACTCTACCTGTCTGTCCGGTGGCAAACCAGGTAGTTCCTCGGGAAACACATCGGGGAACTCAAAAACGACATCAACGGTCTCTATACTCTGCTTCTCCTTCTTCGCATCAACTATATATGCTAGGAAGGAGGAACAACCCTTGGCTAAACAACGACTAGCCTGAATCGCAGAAATGAGGCCAACACTGCCCCTACTGCGCTCTCCGTACACCGTAATAACACGATCCGCAGAAACCGGTAGCCGAATGATCTTTTTGGAACACGCAATATCAGCACGCTGAGAAGCTAACCAATCCATACCTACAATGGCATGAAAACTACCGATCTCTATAGGCAACAAATCGATCCTAAATGGATAGCCGTCTATCTCTAATATACACTGGGCATAAATATGCCTAACTACAGAAGCACTGCCATTAGCAAGCTCTATGACTAATGGCTCTGACAACTCAACAGGCAAATCAGTAAAATATGCAGTAAAGGCAAGCGAAACAAAAGAACGGTTCGCTCCGGAATCGAACAACACTCGGGCACTATGACCATTTAAAATGAACGTACCCGAAACCACGTCGGTTGTATCTCGAGCCTCCTCCGCTGTCAACTGAAAAACTCGACCTCTCGCTGGCGGAACAGTATCTCTGCGCGCTGAAGAGCCAACAGAACTCTGACCCTGGGTCGGCGGTCTCGAATCCCCCTGTCGCGGAGCTGTACAATCTCTGGACTGATGACCAGGCCGCCTGCAATTAAAACATAGCGGGTCTCTCGAAGTACATCCTGTCTGGGTGTGGCCAGGCTGACCACAACGGAAGCAACGCACATGGCGGGGATCACACTCCCCTATGTGCCTCTGGCGGCATCTCCTGCAAAACCGCTCTCTATTAGCTGACCCCGAACTCGATGCTCCTCCCCTCTGCTCGGACCCTGCAAAACGACTGCCCCTGTCATCGGGCCTGCGATCTGATCTCTGAGAAGACCTATCTCTGTGCCTATCTCCTCCCTCAGACTCTGCGCGTCGACGGTCGTCGCCTCTAGGCTGAAACTGACTGGGACGACTATCTCTGTCCCGATCTCTATCTCTACCTCTGTCAAAACCACCTCCCTGTCCAGCCGACTGAGTGACTCGTGGCTGCTCGACCACTGGATCTCTACGAGATAACTCGCTCTCTCGTCTACGAGCTAACTCGACTGCCCTGGCATATGTCGGAATGTAACCGGTATCAATAAACTCTCGAATCTCCTTACGCAATCCCATCAGAAACCGATTAATCTTCCGTGACTCTGTACTAATCTGAATCGGCGCGAACAAACTCAAATCGATGAAAATCTTCTCGTACTCATCAACCGATCGCTGTCCCTGAAATAACGTCAGGAAATCAATCTCCAGCTGAGCCCTGCGGTCCTCAGGACAGTATTGCTCCTCGAAACGAGCCCTAAACTGGCTCCAGGTCATCTCATAGGCTGGTCCGTCTCCCATCATATCTCTAATCGTACGCCACCACTGCTGAGCGCTAGTCCGTAACTGGGCACTAGCAAAAGTCGTCATCTGATCAGGGTGGCATCCTGTGATACGGAAAGCCATCTCCATATCCTGCAACCAGTACATGGCCTTCACGGCCCCGGGCTCGCCGTGATACTCTGGCGGGTGTGCAGCAAGGAACTCCTTATATTTACACCCCTTGCCTGCCGCTCGCGATGAACCAGCTCCTGAATCTCTACCTCCGCCTGAACTCTGGGTCTGGGACTGAATACCCTCAGCCCGGCCTTTCTCGTAGGCCTCCTGTAGTCGTCGGGAAAACTCCTCATCGGATACCCGTCCCCCAGTGGGACCCTCGGGTCTCTGCTCGTCTGTCATAGAATCTCTGCATAATGTAAACAACATTACTATAACGACAATAATATAATTCTACAATTCCTTAGACCTACTCATCAGAGATCAAGCCCAAGGATCTAGACACTGGTTTAAGCCTAAGCATCACTAATGATACTTAAACCTTAAACTAATGCTCTGATACCAAGCTGTAACACCCTACTTTTTCGACTAACGCCACATAGGACTCACAGTCCACGTCATCAAATCATAAGCAATGTCATCAAGGGTTAAACAGCTAATTACTACTAAATATCAACATCGGACATAAGTAACACAGGACGGGAACCAACCCCCGTCAACAAAGTCCGGCAACCACGACATAAGTAAAGGTTACAGTCATCCATAAATCACTGGCTAATAAGCCAAACCACAAAACATCAAGACTACTTACGAAAGTAGTCACTAACTACTGTCCACGCGGCGGGTCTCGGCTACTGCCCGCTGTATCCCTAGCCTCAGTCCTCGTACCTGAGATCCACAGTTAAAACAACAGTCAGCGGAAAGCTGGTGAGTTACTATAAACAACGTTAAAACAGTTTATAAAATAGTTAGCACAACGTAACAACTGGTAAGCAACTCTACATGCGGCTGGCATCAACGGCCCGACGCCTCATCGGGAGCGACCCGGCACAGCCTGCATAGCCCACTCCACAAAGTAGTGGGTTGTCAGGTTCACTGAGTTGGGAATGACCCAACAGGCCTCTCTACTCTGCGTATCAACGACTATACGCGTGATCCACGAACTCTGCTCTGTGCTAACAATGTCAACGTATAAAAGGATCCACATCGGACCCGGATAATAAACAACAAGTAAGTAACTATCCTGAAGCACGACTACAGCCTCGCTATCGACAGCGATCTCTACAGGTCCCAGGCTTAGCTACGAAATCCTGGCAACAATAAACACAACTACACTGTAACGACTAGCTACGGAACTCATAACGACTATATTACTAGGCTCCTTAGCTCAACATGAATCAACAAGTCAAGACACACGAGCGCGGCCAGGAGCGCGGCCGAGATCGTGGTCGCGGGCTCCTCGTCGCGGCCAGTCATCTCGGACGCGATGACTCCGCGCTGCCCCTCTCGTCGTGGCCGGGCTCATCTGAGCACGCCCGTGCTCGTCCGACCCGCGCCTAACGTCTCGGTCGCGTTCCACTACCAGCGACCACCCTTAACCGCCTCACCCTGATCGCGGGCGCGACCAGGGGAGCTCGGCCGCGATGCGGCGACGAACAGAGCAGGTTATGCTCTGTTTTTATTCAACTTACGGGAACTACTTTTAATCTCGATTTTGCACAACTCAGGGGTTATAATTCAACCCCAACACATGCTAACTACTTAATATGATAATTCAACTCATTTAGTACGAATCACTAACCTTAAATCTGATTTTCGATCTTGGATTTGCTCAAATTTGAAGGAGAAGTCAAGACTTTCACTTATGGCTGCCTTTGATCTCTTTCCTCTATCTTTTCCCTTTGGGTTTCAGCTGAAGTACACAAACACACACTCACACCTTTAGGTTTCAATGTAAAAATGAAGATGGAGGAGTCATAACACGATATATATACGTTCCCGGTCCCGAACTCAATTAAAACGGGTACGATACTCATTAATCACCGGGTAAGCGCCCGTTAACCCAATTAATCTCGAATTAATAACTCGGGTTTAGAATATCAATTAACTCATTAAAACAACCCCAAATTTCCAATCACTACTAGACCGGTTATTATCTCAACCGATTAAAATTACACGTAATAGCAATCTACTTTACTGACTCACGTGCAATTTATCAATCAAAATTTACCAACTCATTGAGACGACTCTTACAGCCAATAAATAAATTACACGTACCTGCTGCTAGATTCCGGATGTTACACCTCTTGCTCAATTCCTCACGAATTCTGCAAAAAGTCTCTTAATGATTCGAGTCTATCCCTAATTATAGACCCTGATTCGAGTCTGTTGTGGGCCAACCTCGAATCTGGCCCAAGGCCCATTCGAATCTGTCCATCTGACAGTCTCGAATCTAGCCTATTTTCGAATCTATGGTTACATTCGAATCTATCACAGATTCGAATGTCAACTCATATATAATTCGAATCTAGCTTTTGACATATACAACTAAGTGTTTGAAACTTATGATATTACCTTATGACTGATTTTATCATTGAGCTTTATGTTTGAACATCTTGTAATACGTTACATCAAGTTCAAACATACAAACACTGATAATCATCAATCATACATAATATATATATAACAAACATATGCTAAATCACAATGTAAGACAACTTAGACTGCTATCGTCACACGGGATGTACCAACAGACTCCCCCTTGTCGATAGCTTCTAATAATTCACACATTTGATTTGAGAACATGGTTTATTATTGATTCAAAACACTACCAGCATACAGACCTTTTTCAACGCATACCTTGACCACATTTTCATACTTACTAGCTTCAGTATCCATATGTGCGTCACTGGAAATCTTACAGTTATACAAAATCTGCAGGTCTTCTTTAGATAGGTTCACCAGGTGAAGCGGGTCATAGACTCTAAGAATAACTTTTTCTTCTAAGTCTTCCATAACCGCTTCCCCAGTTTCCGTGTCAGCATACCACCACTTCAGATTTCGCAAAACATTCTGTGGCATTTTCTTCAGAGGTACCTTCCTCAGGCATTTCACTGGTTTGTACTGAATCCTCATCCAAGGTCGGCCTGTAAGAGGATCTATACGTGACTTATCCTCGACTCTTCTTCCGACCCTTGGACTCAACCGTTCAAACTTCCTAGATCTCCCCTCCTTTCTTATTATTCTTTCAATTACATTCGCATAAGGATCATCACCAATATTTATCAGATCTTTCCATGCAAGCGCTGTGATTTCAATCTTTGGAAGGGTGTTGAATGCTTTCAATGTTCGCCTTATGTACTGAAGCCCGTCTTTTCTTTTAATTATAAAAAGTTGAAGATCTCTGTCAAAGAACCAACTTAAGATTCGCTCAGATAGCTTCCCTGTACCAGGCACTTTCATTGATCTCCTAATTGCTAACTCCTTCTCTTCGGCTCTGAACCATAGCTTCCTTTTTTCTTCGTTACTTAGCTCTCTTGCTGGTTCTTCAGTCGATGACTTAGGATTCAAGGCAGCATTCACTATGTCAACATCGACAATTCTATCTCCATCTATCATATAAGTGTCAGTGATAGGATTCTGCTGTACAACTATTTCGTCAGCTTCATCATCCTCATCAGCTACTACTTCATCTTCAGGTTGCCAATCTACTATCTCTTCCGGAATAAACTCTCCTTCTTCAAGCTCTTCATCTTCATAATCAAAACCTCCATCCAGTGTATCATCATCAAGATCCATGAGTGCTTCAATCATCTCACTGATCTCAAAGTCTGAAGGCTGTTTAGATGAACTAGCTTCACCCCTTTGTCCTTCGCCTTGACTAGGCTCCCCCTGAACTTGTGTAACTTGAGCTGCAGAAAAATCTACAGACTCAATCTCTTTGTTCGCACCGGGATCATCGCGTTCATGATCATCTCTTCTCTGCACCTCCTGATCTCGGCACGATGTCTCCCCCTGAGCCTGTAAATTTTTCATTAACTGCTCAATTAGGGAGCGCATCGACCTTATCTCAGCAGACTGATCACAAACAAAGGTTTTTAGCTCTAAGTTCTCTTCCTGAACTTTTTCCACAATCTTCTTTAGATCGGCATTCTCCTTATCAAGATTTGCATTATGAGTCTGAATCTCACCGATTGCCTTTGTTAGGCCTAAGATCTGGATATTTTGGAAGTCAACTCGAGCTTTTAGCTGCAGAAACCTTTGATTGTCGGCGTATGAGGACGAGGTTGATGGGATGGATTGAATTGGAGTTGGAATGATCGGCGATGGGATGTATGGTTCATCATGAGGTGGTGATGGTGGAATGGTGGTTTGAGGGTCCTGAGGTTGAGGAATTTCAGGTTGTTCTGCTGAAGCTGAAGAGGATCCTTGCATGAACCTGTGACGTTTGGCCCGTTGCCTTGTCACTAGTTGAGAAACTTCTTCTTCTTCAAAATCAGACTCCTCCAATTCCCTGTCCACTCGTCTCCTAGAACCACCTTCATTTATAATCAATCGCGAACCATAAGTTCCAATTTGAACAGGTGGTTCAGTTGATACTGACTCAGGAGCTTCAACCTCTAACTCCTCCATCTCTTCTGATTCGGTTGCAGATGATGACAAAACGTTATCAGCCTGTTCTGGCTCATATTCCTCAACACCACGAAATATATCATCTTCATCTCCAGGCGGACTAAGCAGCTCACCCACTAATGCTGCTGCCACATCTTCATTTGCATTAGGACCAGAAGACCATATTTCCTCCAAGGTCTGAGCAATCTGCTCAGATTCGGGGACTGCACCTGAAGTCCCTGCTTCTTGTGCCTGTGGTTGTTCACTTGTTGAAGGCCTGGATGCCTGAATTTGACTAGCAGGTTGTTGCTGTTGGCGTCGTGGATTACGCGGCCTAGCACGCGGCTGTTGTTGGCGTTGCGGTTGCTGTTGCTGTTGTTGAATATCAACTACCCCTGCCCAGTTGGCATCACCTGGGGCTTGAAATTCCCTATCCACTATAGCTCCGAACAAAGGACGAGCAACAGGAACAGCCAATCTTCCTCGGTGTGAGGAAAAATCAGCAAAGATCCTTTTGTCCATGATGGCGACATTTTGAAAGTCATTCGTTATTGGCAAGTTCGGCAAAAAGTGTCTGATCAACATCATAATGAATCCCGGATAGAGCAAAAACTGCTGATTTTCGGGAGCAGATATTCAACGGAAATTCTATAGGACCAGCTTCTTGTTCCTGAGTGCCCAACTGCAGCACTTGACGAATCATATCAGCCGAAAATACTAACGGTTGTCCTTCAATGCGAGTGCGTAGAACTGTCGGAGTGACCGAGCAGTCTACTTGCAGATGGTCATAAAATTGACGGATGTAGGGTAACACTAGCTGCACATTATGCCATAGTGCATGTCCTATCCTTGATTCAGCTAGAAAATCCAGTACTTCGCGGAATCCCTGCGCCTCAGGGAGATTCATGTCTGGATTAAGGACCATATTATGTTTAGGGACAAAAGCGCGAATCGCCATATCTGCACAATAAATAAAACTGTTAGACTCATTAAAAATCAATAAACTTGTTTTTATTCAAATTTGTTTTATTTTGTACTTTATTAAATACAAAATCTAACAAAATTAATTTTCCACAAGTTTAATAAAATTTAAATTAAACAAATTAAATAAAGTATAGATTCGAAAGTAACAGATTCGAAGTGTCCATATGCGAATGTGATGGACAGATTCGAAGAGTCCCTATTCGAGTCTAATGGACAGATTCGAATATCATGGTCATCTCGAATCTAATGACAGATTCGAGAAACCCATGAACAGATTCGAAAGTCCAAGAACAGATTCGAAGCCCCATCGGCCCTTGTTTCAACAAAAACCCAAGATTTTAACCATTTTGAACTTGGTAAATCACATACATTAGTTCAACTAGGTTCTAATCATTGATTTATGCTTTTAATTTGATCTTTTATAAGTCCAAACTTGGTAATTTAGCAAAAACCCTATTTCAACCTATAACACTTCAAAATTTGACGATTTGGGCTAAAATTGTGCATAAAACTACATGAAACTTGTACAATCAAGTTGATTATACCTAGATACAGTAGTAGAATCGAACACACTAGCTTTAAACTCGACAAAATGTCGTTTAGGAGAGATACGGTAGACTCGAGGATAAATTCGAAATCGCTGATCTTAGATTCGAGGAAGTAGATTCGAAAACAGTAAGAAATAAATGACTTCACTGTTGACCTATTTATACTACCAACCTTCGAGTCTAAGTGTTGACTCGAATCTACTGACAGATTCGAATCCTTCCATATTCGAGTCTGTCCTAAACTCGAAACCACCAAACACTTAGAAAAATTTCGAAAATTTTGAAATAACTTCAACTTTTTTCAACCTTTTTCTACGGTATTGTGTAACAAGATAAACTATGCCAATTATTTTACCCTAAGCTTAAAATAATTCACGCATTGATTATTTTATTCAACTTTGAATGCACCCTCAGTAATTTTTGACCTTTTACCTAAGTAAAAATGAAACTAAACTAAAATAAAATAAATTATGGTAAAAATAAAAATAAAGATAAAATAAAATTTTAACCAAAAAATTTATTCTAGACTTAAGCTAAACTTAAAGAATGTACAAGCTAAGCTGAATACTAAACAACATAATTTTGATGAGTATAGTCTAAGAAAGGTTCAATCAGATAGCGATGTCTGATACTAACTTTCAGTACTTAAACTTTCACACTTAGGAATTTTTATTCCTTTGTTTGTTTGTCGTGACATACCCATTTAGCCGATTGTTGGTATTTTGCCCCTTTTAAACATTCTACATTTCGGAATATCCCTTGGCCTTTTTATTTATCAGGAAATTATCTTACGTGACGCAGACATAGACATACTTTTATGATCAAGGCACACAGACAAAGATTCTAACTTGTTGGTATTTGCAAACTTTCTTTAAAAGACAAACATCGGACACAGGTCTGTATTTTCATACAACAAAGTGTCTTAGTTCGACTTAAGGTTTATTTTTAAAGTTAGCAGATAGCGATGACAGGTCTGTACTGACGTACAACAAAGCGACATGTCTGCTAACCCGAATCTAAACAGAGACAACAGGTCTGTACTTACGTACAACAGAGTTGCATGTTTTCGACTCGCAGTTTTACATGATATTTCTATTCTTTCCATTTTCAGATGTATTTGATGTTGCCATACATCCCCAGAAGGTTTGCATACCTCATTTAGACTCAATGTTTGTATGTTTTGTACATAAAAATTAAGACCGATTGGTCGTACATCTAAGTTAGTGACACGCTTGACTTTTTCTAGAATATTTTATTAGCCTTGAGATTCCCTATATGTATTATGCCTACCAACACATCAAACTAAATAAAGTATAACACTTAGAATTTAGTTGCATTATGTGTGAAAGCCTAAACACTTAAAGTCTGTAACGACTGTGCTAATTTTCGTCACTTTGAACCTATGTATCTAAGACCTAACTCTTTTTTTCTGATATTCTCTTTTTTTGTATTTTTGTAATTTTCTCTCTTTTTTCTTTTATTTTTTCATAGCAAAAAGCAGTAAACTAAGCTAATCTACTAACTTACTAAAAATAGAAACTTACTAAAAATAGAAACTTTCCTAAATTAGCAGATTACTGAAAAGAAAGAAAAACTACTACTCTATAATAAAATAAAGTAAAGTTACTACTACTAAGGTCAAATTACTCTGGGTTGCGCATTCCATTCAGTTGAATTAAATACTCAAACCGTGACTTATCAAACGCTTTGGTAAATAAATCTGCATTATTATCTTCTGTTGCCACCTTTACCAGTTTGATTAAGTTCTTTTCAGCACAATCACGAATAAAATGATGCCTTATGTCTATGTGCTTTGTTTTACTGTGTTTAACTGGATTATTAGTTATAGCAATTGTAGATTGATTGTCTATCCTAATAGGAGTTTGAGTGTAAGCCAAACCGTAATCCCGCAATTGTTGTTGTATCCACAGAACCTGTGAACAGCAACTACCAGCAGCAACATACTCGGCCTCGCACGTTGACACGGCTACCGATGTTTGTTTCTTGCATTGCCAGGACACCAATCTCCCTCCTAGGAACTGACAGCCTCCAGTTGTAGATTTGCGCGTCAAGCTGCATCCTCCGTAGTCAGAATCAGTGAATGCCTCCAACTCTAGATCTCCCTCCGCGTGATACCAAAGTCCCAGCTTCGGTTTCGACTTGAGGTATCGTAGAATCCGCTTCACAGCTTTCATATGCATCTCCTTCGGATTCGCTTGAAACCTAGCACAAATACACACAGCAAACATTATGTCAGGTCTTGAAGCAGTTAAATACATAAGTGACCCAATCATGGCACGATATAAAGTCGGATCCACATCGGTATCACTTTCAGTACCCGGCCCGAGATTGTGATTCACTTGAATCGGCGTGCCTGAAGTGGCAGCAAACTTAGTTCCCTCCATCCCAAACCCGTTCTGAATATGTCATAGACATACTTAGTTTGATGGATAAACATCCCTTCTTCTTTTGGTCAACTGGTAACCCTAAAAAGAAATTCAACTCCCCCCCCATAGCACTCATCTCGAACTTGTACTTTCATCCCTTTTCGATCTGGCACATCGTCGTCCTGATGATCCACAAATGAGATCATCAGACGTACACTTTACCAGATAAAGTGATCTCCTTTCTCTTCACAATAGAGTAATAGCTATCCTACCCCTTCAAAACCGTTTTCTAAAATGATGTTTGGATAAAGGCTCATAATCCATGCCCAGGTGCCTGATGTAATCCGTAAAGAGCCTTACTAGCGATATACGCTCTCAGGAATGTTTTGGTCTGTAATCCGGGCGGTTTGTTCTACATACACTAACTCTTCACTTTCCCTAGCAGGAAGCACTCTTAACATCCGTTGTATACCTTAAAGCTTTGAATGACGCAAACGCTAGAACACCTAATGGCTCCAGCCTTGCTACTGGTGCGAAAACTTCGTTGTAATCGATTCACTCCTCTTGTTGAAACCCTTTACAACTAATCTCGGCCTTGTTTGCGCTTGACTATACAGCCGATCGTCTCTTTTGCACTTAAACGCCATTTGGGTTCCTATTGCAATCTCTCCCCATCGGGTAAAGGAACTAAACTCCCACACTTCTAGTTTCCTAAATTGGAAAGTTCTTCCTGCATCGCTTCAACCGCAGGAGTTGTCCTTAAGTGCATTTGGCACATTTTTGGGGCTCACTTGCGATATGAAAACGAAATATAGACAGTGTGATATGCCTCGGAGTCGTTATCATCGACAACAACACAGGTTGTTATTTACAACTACCCGATTCATCAACACCCTCGTTTAGGATTTTCCTATGATGCCATCGATTGGATGGTTCTTGTTAATCCTAGAGTTCTCCTATTTCATCAACCCTTAGATTTATCTCCTAAGTTGATCCTATTCCTAAAGGGGACAGGCTCAACTTCTATCTACATGTTCCTCCTCACGGACATTTCCTCAGAGTTGGAACTTGAACTTGAGTCCCTATTCCCTCAGTGTTAGGTCCATCTTGATCAGGCAACTTCTGAGATCCATCTACAGTCGCGTAGGCACGACGTAGAGTCGAACGTGGTCCGTGAAAGATTTTGCATCTTCGTTCAATCAACTTCTCAAGATCCTTCTCAGTTTTTACCTGCATTTATCATCCTATGAATGTTAAAATGACTCATAACTTATCATAGTTAAATATCATTCCGGCCAGTTTTGGGGTTCATGTGTTATACTTTTGACTTCAATATTATACACAATCTCCACAGTACCATTCGTTTTGTTAAAAACCCGTTTGTTTGGTGAGTTTGGCACATAACCTAGGAAATATCCTTCGTCAGCCTTTTCACCAAACTTCGGTTGATGTTTTGTTCTTAAAAGTGTGCATGGTACTCCAAACGGTTCGAATCCAGTTAAGTTAGGTGGCCTTTTATTCAAAATTTCATAACATGTTTTGTTCAATGATTTGACTGTAAGGACTCTATTTAAAATATGGCACGCGGTATTCACTGCCTCCCCCCAAAACATGGTAGGAAGCTTTGAATCCGAAAGCATAGTCCTTGCAGCCTCAATCAAAGTTCTATTTTTACGTTCGGCCACCCCATTCTGTTGAGGTTCATATGGTGCACTGAATTGATGCACGATGCCCTTTGATAGGCAATATACACCAATTACAGTGTTTTTGAATTCAGTTCCATTATCACTACGAATACATTTAAACCTAGTTCCATATGAGTTCTCCACTTGGTCCAAGAACCCGATGAGCCTCGCAGCCGTCTCGTCCTTCGTACCTAAAAAGAAAACCCAAGAAAAACGTTAGTAATCGTCGGTGATAACTAAGCAGTACCATCTACCTCCAATACTCCTTTTGTTGATTGGGCCGAAAAGGTCCATGTGCAACAAATCGAATGTTGAGGCTATGGAATTCTGCTTCTTGGACTTGTGTGTCTTCTTGTGTTGTTTGCCCTTCATGCAAGGTAGACACTTATCCTCGAACTGAAAACTTTTCATGGGCACACCCTGCACCAGTCCATGCTTCGTAATGTAATTCATCTTTCTCAGGTGCAGGTGAGCCATGCGTCTGTGCCACAGTACGGATTCCGTCTCCGAAGCTTTTGATAGTAAGCAGATCGGACCCATCGAAGTATCTGGCTTGTTCATATCGAGCATGTACAAGTCATTCTTCCTTGGCGCCCGCATCAATATCCAATCTTCAGGTATTTTGAATCCAGGCTTTAGCACTAACGCCTCAGTGTCAGTAAATAACACCGAGTTCTTCTTATCACAGATTTGAGAGACACTAATGAGATTATGAACCAGTTTATCAACGTGATAAACTTGATCTAAAGTAATCGTCCCATTAGTGACTTCTCCAGTTCCAGTGATATTTCCTCCTTTGTTACCCGCGAATGATACGAATCCCCTATTACCCCCCTTGAAGTCTGTGAGAAGACTCCTTTCCCCCGTCATGTGCCTGGAGCAACCACTGTCGACGAACCACTTGTTGTTTGGACCGGTAGTTATCTCCTGCACATGAAAGAAAATAGGTTAGTTATCACGGGGAACCCAAGCCATGACTGACTTGGTAATACCATTCTCGTCCACATACGTGAACTCTTTCAAGTACCCATCTCGCCTTTCAGGTGACTTGGGCCTTTGAAATGAATTCTGTTGTGGTGCCGAGTGATTTAGATTCACTCTTTGCCTTTGAGTAGGCATTTGTTGTGGTGCTCTAGAATAACTCTTATTATACTGCATTTCAGACTGTGATCCCTGAGCTCTTACCGGAACATAATGTCTAACAGGCGTATGTGACCTAACTGGAGTGTGTGACCTGCTAGGTGTGGTGCTCCTATAGACTTGTGGAGGTGCTGACCTAGATTGATTAATGACACGATTCGGTGAATTTGTCCTAACCACTTCTTTTGGTCCAACCTTAACCGGTGTTTGTTTCACAACAGGTTTTGGTGCGGCCTGCACAGTTTTCTCGGTACTCTGAGAACTACTCGTGCTCGCCACACTTGTTGAGGGCTTAACAGGTGTTTGATTCACTGTCTTAGGGGTAACATCTGCTTTCCTATTTGGACAGTGAGAAGCAACATGCCCTTTCTCGTGACATCTAAAGCAAGACATCTTATCCATGGACTTTTTGGTTGGTCCCTTAGATCTAGGTGTCTCACTAGTGTCTACTTCCTTTGGTACATCTACAGTGTCTGTCTCTTCGACCTGGTCAGCCCATGAAATTTTCTGTTTTCCTGCAGGTGTTTCACTGGAGGAAGACACAAATTTCACTTTCTTGACCTTGACGGTAGAGTCATCCACCTTAGGTGTATTTTCAACTGTAGGCTCAGGTGTCGGTTCAGGTAGGTCCTCTAAGTCTACTGACTTGTCAGTTTTCTCCTGAGGCTGAGGCACATAATTCGCATTGAAAGGTGGAGGAATTTCGTGAAAACCTAGACCTACAGGCTTCTTAGACTGTCTTTGGGCATCTTAGACTTTTCCTAGGTTTAGGCTCGAATTCCTAAACTTTTCCAGCTTGCTATTTGCCTCTGCTACCTTAACCTTGGTCTCGGCTAGCTCTATGTCCTTGTCCTTCAGACTTTTGTTCAAGGCCTCTACGTGCTCATACATAAGCTCTATCCTAACACACTGCTCACTTAGTTTGTCTTTTAGAACTATTACGTCTTGAGCATCAGCCTTAAGCTTTTCTTTTAAATCTTGTTTTATATCATTTAGGCTAGCGTTTTCAATTTTTAAATTTTCATTTTGAGCAGAGATGGTTTTGTGTGATTCTAAGACTAGATTTAACCTATCATTAGAAGTAGCACACAAAGCACATAATTCTGAAAATAGAGAATAAGAAAGACTAACCTTAGAGTTATCAGATTCCACGTTGGCCATCTGAGCAGCAAACTCCAACACGGTCTGATCATTCGCCTTCTCTACCCACATCGGACTGTTTTCCCTTGTGGTCTGCTCGTCTTCTTCACAACCATTCTCAGTAACTTCAGCCATGAAAGCTCTAGCATTGGACTCAGGATGTGAACTCCAGTCATAGGTACCATCTAGCTGTCTGTCAGAGGTGACATTGGATAGTAGACCCGCTAGATTGGCTTGACCAGATGAGGAACTCGGAAGGTATCGTTGTTGGGACTGATTTTGGTACTGTCCTTGATGCTGACTCTGTCCTTGGTATGTCTCTACCTTCGGTCTTTGACACTCCCTGGCGAAGTGTCCCAATCCCTGACAGTTGTAGCATTTGACCTTAGACTTATCAAATCCTATCCCTTTGTTGTTCATTTGCAGATTCCTCCCAGTTCGCTTGATAAATCTTTTTACCCTCTGGGTCACCATGGCCAGTTGCCACTTAAGATCCATTTCCTCTAAGTCATCAGGGTCGACCTGATCATAATCTTCATCCCATAGAGCTGGGTCATTGATTTTCCCTTGAACACAATTTCCATAAGCTGCCACAAAGGAAGCAAGCAGATTCAAATGTTCTTCTGCGGACTTTGCGCTCATCGGCATCTTCGAATAGCTCTGACTGGTCGATGCCTGTTGGACTTGAGGTTGCGGTTCTTCCGATCTTCCTAACCCTAAGAACGCGCGATCAAGTGAGTCTTCAGACTCTGGTGGCGATGACGTTTCTCCGGTGAAAAACGCTGTAGCACTTTTTGGTTCAGCTGTCACTGATGATTTAGATGTCTTTCCAAAATACATAGCCGGATTCTGGACTTGCTCGTAATCAGTCTCAGCCTTAATCATCTCGAAGTGATATGCCCTCAACGTTCCCACAATGTCATCAAGTGATTGAGCATAATATTTGTCCTCATTAAGCTTAATCATTTCCACGTACATAGCCCATTTGGCTGGTAGGGCATCAAGAAGCTTGTTGTTCTTGTCAGTGTCAGAATACTCAATGCCATGACTTTCAAGCTCTGTTATCAGATGATAGAACCTTGTGATAATATCATCTAACTGTTCATCCTTAATAGCCTTGAAAATCGCAAACTGTTGAGTCAACAGCTCTGTACGCTTTCTACGCACCCGTGGATTACCTTCACACCTTTTCTGGAGAGACTCCCAAAGTTCCTTCGACGTCCTTTGAGTCCGAAATGTGTGTAAGATATCTTGAGGTAAAGCCATACGGATAATGGAGAAAGCCTTGTTTTCAGCTTCAAATAGTTTCTTGTCATCCTCTTTCATCATCTGGTATGACAAAACCTTTTGACGGCCTTCAACTTCAGATACTGGTGGAATGTACCCTTCATCTATGCACACCCACATGCGCATATCGTTGAATCGTACAAAATCCGTAAATCTGTCCTTCCACCAGTAATAGTCCTCAACTTTCATCAGCTTTGGCGGTGCATTTGCCTTCCCAACTTCGTGATCCATCTCAAGGAATTTCTGAAGGTTTGACATCTTTTCTGAAAGAAATTGAATTTGAACTTAATTAATTTAATTCGAAACTGATTTAGGCTAACTTATTCGAATCTAGATAGATTCGAAACGAATTAATATTAAATCTTTTGAGATTAAATTCGATTAAGTCTTAAAAGTCAATTAGATTCGAAATTATGACAGATTCGAAGAACTCCTTAGATTCGAAGTTATGTCAGATTCGAAGAACTCCTTAGATTCGAAGATCCTTAGAATCGAAGGCACAGCAGAGTCGAATGTCAGCAGATTCGAAGCACAGAATCGAAAGAGTAACAAACTCGAAACAAACTCGAAACAATATAGACTCGAGATCCAATTCGAATGAAGTAACAGATTCGAAACAAGGTAGACTCGAAACTCTCTGAAATTGACTCGAAAGGAGCGTATTTAGGTTAGACTCGAAAATAAAGTAAAACCCTAATTAGCCCTATAGATTCGAGTGCCGCAAACTTGAAAAACGGCTAACACGTTGATTTTTTGACGTTTTACAGATTAAACCACTATTTTTCAAACGAAAAATAATGATTTCGATCAAAAACGTGAAAAACAACAAAGTGTTTCCCGAATACGAATTTGCTAAGCTCAAAAACCCGTTTTTGAGAGCAAAACCGTCCAACTAGCGTCAAGAAACCTAGAATGTATCTGATGAACACGAAGAACACCAAGAACACTCCGTAGTCTCTGATACCACTTGTAAGGTCTACGACTGCAAGATCTATCTAGACGCGGATCCGTGAACGAGTGCGGAATCCTCGTTGACGGTTAGACGGACAACTCTCAACCAACGGAAACACGGAGACTATTAGACGCTGAACGAACGACACACGAACGATCCTACGTACTAATTCTCTCCGAAACGGCACTCACCTAGCTGATAAACTCGAGATCGCCTCTTGCTCAATTCCTCACGAATTCTGCAAAAAGTCTCTTAATGATTCGAGTCTATCCCTAATTATAGACCCTGATTCGAGTCTGTTGTGGGCCAACCTCGAATCTGGCCCAAGGCCCATTCGAATCTGTCCATCTGACAGTCTCGAATCTAGCCTATTTTCGAATCTATGGTTACATTCGAATCTATCACAGATTCGAATGTCAACTCATATATAATTCGAATCTAGCCTTTGACATATACAACTAAGTGTTTGAAACTTATGATATTACCTTATGACTGATTTTATCTTTGAGCTTTATGTTTGAACTTCTTGTAATACGTTACATCAAGTTCAAACATACAAACATTGATAATCATCAATCATACATAATATATATATAACAAACATATGCTAAATCACAATGTAAGACAACTTAGACTGCTATCGTCACACGGGATGTACCAACAATCTTGAGGAAATGGATCTAAAATGGCAACTGGCCATGGTAACCCAACGGGTTAAGAGATTCATCAAAAGAACTGGGAGGAATCTGACAATGAACAATAAGGGGATTGGATTTGATAAATCCAAGGTCAAGTGCTACAACTCTCAAGGTCTGGGACACTTCGCCAGAGAATGTCAGAGGCCGAAGGTAGAAACGTAACAAGGGCAGAGTCAGCATCAGGGACAGTTTCAGAATCAGTCTCAACAACGATACATTCCAAGTTCATCTAACGGTCAAGCCAACCTAGCTGGTCTACTATCCAATGTCACTTCAGACAGACAGCTAGATGGTACTTATGACTGGAGCTCACATCCAGAATCAAATGCTCGGGCTTTTATGGCTGAAGTCACGGAGACTGGGTGTGAAGGGGAAGAGCAGACCACAAGGGAAAACATTCTGATGTGGGTGGAGAAGACGAATGATCAGACAGTTCTGGAGTTTGCCGCTCAAATGGCCAATGTGGAATCCGACCACACAAAGGTTAGTCTGACTTACTCTCTTTTTCATGAGTTATGTGCATTGTGTGTTACTTCTAATGATAGGTTAAATCTAGTCTTAGAATCACAAAAAACCATAACTGCTCAAAATGAGTCTTTAAAAATTGAAAACGCTAGCCTAAACGATATTAAGCAAGATCTTAAAGAAAAACTTAAGGCTGATGCTCAAGACGTAATAGTTCTAAAAGACAAACTGAGTGAGCAGTGTGTTAGGATAGAGCTTATGTATGAGCATGTAGAGGCCTTGACCAAAAACCTTAAAGACAAAGACATAGAGCTAGCTGAAACAAAGATAAAGGTAGCAGAGGCCAATAGTAAGTTATAAAAGTTTAGGAATTCAAGCCTGAACCTAGGGAAAGTTTTAGACGCTCAACGCCAGTCTAAAAAGCCTGTAGGTCTAGGATTTCATGAAATTCCTCCACCTTTTAATGCAAACTACGTGCCTCAACCTCAGGAGAAAACTGACAAATTAGTAGACTTAGAGGACATACCTGAACCTATATCTGAGCCTATAGTAGAAAATACACCTAAGGTGGCTGACACATCCGTCAAGGTTAAGAAAGTCAAATTTGTGTCTTCCTAAAGTGAAACACCTGCAGGAAAACATAAAATTGATTGGTCTGAGCAGGACGATGAGCCAGTCGCAATAGATGTACCGAAGGACCAAGACACTAGTGAGACACCTAAGTCTAAGGGCACACACAAGAAGTCCATAGATAAGATGTCCTGCTTTAGATGTCATGAAAAGGGGCATGTTGCTTCTCACTGTCCACTTAGGAAAGCCGAAGTTACACCTAAGACAGTGAACCCAACACCTGTTAAGCCCTCAACAAATGTGGCGAGCACTAGTAGTTCTCAGAGTACCGAGAAAACTGTGCAGGCTGCACCAAAACCAGTTGTGAAACAAACACCGGTAAAGGTTGGACCAAAGGAAGTGGTTAGGACAAATTCACCGAATCGTGTCGTTAATCAATCTAGGTCAGCACCTCAACAAGTCTATAGGAGCACAGCACCTAGTAGGTCACACACTCCAGTTAGGTCTCATACTCCAGTTAGACATTACGCACCGGTAAGAGCTCAGGGATCACAGTCAGAAATGCAATATAATAGGAATTATTCTAGAGCTCCACAACAAATGCCTACTCAAAGGCAAAGAGTGAATTTAAATCACTCGCCACCACAACAAACTCCTGTTCAACGACCCAAGTCACCTGAAAGGCGAGATGGGTATTTGAAAGAGTTTACGTATGTGGACGAGAATGGTATAACCAAGTCAGTCATGGCTTGGGTTCCCCGTGATAACTAACCAATTTTGTTTCATGTGCAGGAGATTACCACAGGTCCAAACAACAAGTGGTTCGTCGATAGTGGATGCTCCAGGCACATGACAGGGGAAAGAAGACTCCTTACAGACTTCAAGGGTGGGAATCGGGGATTTGTATCATTCGCGGGTAACAAAGGAGGAAACATCACGGGTACCGGAGTGGTCACTAATGGGACGATCAAGTTGGACCAAGTTTATCACGTTGATAAACTGGTTCATAATCTCATTAGTGTATCTCAAATCTGTGACAAGAAGAATTCAGTGTTGTTCACCGACACTGAAGCGTTAGTGCTAAAACCGGGATTCAAGATTCCAGAAGAATGGGTATTGATGCGGGCACCAAGGAAGAATGACTTGTACATGCTAGATATGAACAAGCCGGAGACTTCGATGGGGCCAATCCGTCTGTTATCCAAAGCTTCGGAGACGGAATCGGTACTGTGGCAAAAGACGCATGGCTCACCTGCACCTAAGAAAGATGAACTACATAACGAAAAATGGGTTGGTGCAAGGTGTGCCTATGAAGAGCTTTCAGTTCGAGGACAAGTGTCTACCGTTCAAGAAGGGCAAACAACATAAGAAGACACACAAGTCCAAGACGCAGAACTCCATAACCTCAACATTCGATTTGTTGCACATGGACCTTTTCGGACCAATCAACAAAAGGAGTATAGGAGGTAGTTGGTACTGTTTAGTTATCACTGACGACTACTCATGATTTTCTTGGGTTTTCTTTCTAGGTACAAAGGACGAGACGACTTCCAAGCTCATCGGGTTCTTAGACCAAGAGGAGAATTCCTACGGAACAAGGGTTAAAAGGATACGTAGTGATAATGGAACGGAGTTCAAAAACACTGTAATTGGTGTATATTGCCTATCTAAGGGCATAGTGCATCAATTCAGTGCACCATATGAGCCTCAACAAAATGGGGTGGCCGAACGTAAAAACAGGACACTGATTGAGGCAGCTAGGACTATGTTGTCGGATTCAAAGCTTCCTACCATGTTTTGGGGGGAGGCAGTGAATACCGCATGTCACATTTTAAACCGAGTCCTAACTGTAAAATCTTTGAACAAAACCTGTTATGAAATTTTGAATAAATGGCCACCTAATTTAACTGGCTTCGAACCGTTTGGGGTACCATGCACTCTTTTGCGAACAAAACATCAACCGAAGTTTGGTGAAAAGGCTGACGAAGGATACTTCCTAGGTTATGTGCCGAACTCACCAAACAAATGAGTTTTTAACAAAACAAATGGTACGGTAGAGATTGTGTATAACATTGAAGTCACAAGTTATACACATGAACCCCAAACTGGTCCGGAATGGGTATTTGACTATGATAAATTATTTGAGTCATTTAACATTCCTTTGGATGATAATGCAGGTACAATCGACAAGGACATGGCGACGTTGCATCTGAATGACGATGGCCATACTTTTCCGAGGACTACGTTTGAATCCACATCCGAGCCTACTGCGACTGAAGAACGATCTCCAGAAGTTGCTGATCCAGAAGCACCTACCACTGAGAATCAGACTCAAGCATCAAGTTCCAACTCTGAGGAAAATGTCCACGAGGAGGAAAATGTAGAAACTGAGCCTGTTCCCCCATTAAGTGAAATAGGATCTAACTTAGGAGATAATCTGAGAGTAGAGGAGATAGAGACCTCTAGGATTAACAAGAACCATCCTATAGAAAGCATCATAGGAAATCCTAACGAGGGTGTGAAGACGAGGAGTGGTGTAAATAACAACACTGTGTTGTTGTCGATGATAAACGACTCCGAGGCATATCATACCTGTCTCTATTCGTGTTCCATATCGCAAGTAGAGCCTAAGAATGTGCAAATGGCACTTATGGATAACTCCTGGGTTGAAGCGATGCAGGAAGAACTTTCGCAGTTTAGGAAACTAGAAGTGTGGGAGTTAGTTCCATTACCTCGAGGGGAAGTTGCCATAGGAACCAAATGGGTTTTTAAGTGCAAAAAAGACGATCGGGGTATAGTCACGCGCAACAAGGATAGGCTAGTTGTAAAGGTTTTCAACCAAGAGGAGGGAATCGATTACAACGAGGTATTTTCACCAGTAGCAAGGCTGGAAGCCATTAGGTTGTTTCTAGCGTTTGCCTCCTTCAAGGGCTTTAAGGTATATCAATTAGATGTTAAGAGTGCTTTCCTATATGGCAAGGTGAAGGAGTTGGTGTTTGTAGAACAACCGCCCGGATTTACAGATCCAAAATATCCTGATAGAGTATATCGTTTAGATAAGGCTCTATATGGATTGCATCCAGCACCAAGGGCGTGGTACGAGACTCTATCCAACCATTTATTAGAGAACAGGTTTGAAAGGGGTAGGATAGATAGTACTCTATTTGTTAAGAGGAAAGGAGAACATTTTATCTTGGTACAAGTGTACGTGGATGATATCATTTTTAGATCATCAGACGAACAGACGTGCAAAGATTTCGAGAAGGTGATGAAGTCGAAATTCGAGATGAGTGCAATGGGAGAGTTAACATTCTTTTTGGGGTTACAAGTTGACCAGAAGAAGGAAGGGATGTTTATCCATCAGACGAAGTATGTCTATGACATATTGGAACGTTTTGGGATGGAAGGAACAAAATTGACTGCCCATTTCAGCACGCCGATTCAAGTGAATCACAATCTCGGACCGGGTACTGAAAGTGATACCGATGTGGATCCGACATTATATCGGGCCATGATTGGATCACTTATGTATTTAACTGCTTCAAGACCTGACATCATGTTTGCTGTGTGTATTTGTGCTAGGTTTCAAGCGAATCCAAAGGAGATACATATGAAAGCTGTGAAGCGGATTCTACGATACCTCAAGTCGAAACCGAAGCTGGGACTTTGGTATCACGCGGAAGGAGATCTAGAGTTGGAGGCGTTCACGGATTCTGACTACGGAAGATGCAGCTTGACGCGCAAATCGACAACTGGAGGTTGTCAGTTCCTAGGAGGGAGATTGGTATCCTGCCAATTCAAGAAACAAACGTCGGTAGCCGTGTCAACGTGCGAGGCCGAGTATGTTGCTGCTGGTAGTTGCTGCTCACAGGTTCTGTGGATACAACAACAATTGCGGGATTACGGTTTGGCTTACACTCAAACTCCTATTAGGATAGATAATCAGTCTACTATTGCTATAACTAACAATCCAGTTAAACACAACAAAACAAAGCACATAGACATTAGGCATCATTTTATTCGTGATTGTGCTGAAAAGAACTTAATCAAATTGGTAAAAGTGGCAACAGAAGATAATAATGCAGATTTATTTACCAAAGCATTTGATAAGTCACGGTTTGAATATTTAATTCAACTAAATGGAATGCGCAACCCAGAGTAATTTGGCCTTAGTAGTAGTTTATTTCCTTTTATAGAAGTAGTATTTCTTTCTTTTTATAGTAAGTCTGCTAGTTTAGAATAGTTTCTATTTTTAGTAAGTTTCTATTTTTAGTAAGCTAGTAGGTTATCGTATTTTATTGCTATTTTGTTTATTAGAAACAAAAAAAAAAAGAGAGAGAAAATTATAAAAATACAAAAAAAAAAAAAAGAAAATATCAGAAAAGGAGTTAAGTCTTAGATGCATAGGTTCAAAGTGACGAAAATTAGTAAAGTCGTTACAAACTCTAAGTGTTTAGGCTTTCACACATAATGCAACTAAATTCTAAGTGTTATACTTTAGTTTAGTTTGATGTGTTGGTAGGCATAATACATATATGGAGTCTCAAGGCAAATAAAATATTCAAGAAAAAGTCAAGCGTGTCACTAACTTAGATGTACGACCAATCGGTCTTAATTTTTATGTACAAAACATGCAAACTTTGAGTCTAAATGAGGTATGCAAACTTTCTGGGGATGTATGGCAACATTAAATAAATCTTAAAATGGAAAGAATAGACAAATCATACAAAATTGAGAGTCGAAAACATGTAACTCTGTTGTACGTAAGTACAGACCTGTTGCCTCTGTTTAGATTCGGGTTGGCAAGATATGTCGCTTTGTTGTACGTCAGTACAGACCTGTCACCGCTGTCTTGCTAGCTTTAAGAATAAACCTTAAGTCAAACTAAGACACTTTGTTGTATGAAAATACAGACATGTGTCCGATGTTTGTCTTTTAAAGAAAGTTTGCAAATACCAACAAGTTAGAATCTTTGTCTGTATGCCTTGATCATAAAAGTATGTCTATGTCTGACTCACGTAAGATAATTTCATAAAAAAATAAAAATGCCAAGGGATATTCCGAAATGTAGAATGTTTAAAGGGGTAAATACCAACAATCGGCTAAATGAGTATGTCACGCCAAACAATCAAAGGAATCAAAAATTCCTAAGTGTGAAGCTTTAAGTACCGAGAGTTAGTATCAGACACCGGTATCTGATTGAACCTTTCTTTGACTATACTCATCAAAAATATTTTATTTACTGTTTAGCTTAGGTTGTAAATTTTAATAAGTATAGCTTAAGTCTAAGTTAAATTTTTGGTCAAAATTTTTTTTTATTTTACCTTAGTTTATTTTATTTTATTTTATTTTATTTTATTTTTTTACTTAGGTAAAAGGTCAAAAAATTATTGGGGGTGCATTCATAGTTGGATAAAATAAACATTGCGTGAAAAATCTTGTGCTTAGGGTAAAAGATTTGGCATAGTTTATCTTGTTACACAATACCGTAGAAAAGGTTGAAAATGTTGAAGTTATTTCAAAAATTTCGAAACTTTTCTAAGTGTTTGATGTTATTCGAGTTTAGAACAGACTCGAAATTGGGTTGTTTCGAATCTGTCAGTAGATTCGAGTCTGGCCTTAGATTCGAAGGTTGGTGGTATATATAGGTTAACAGTAGAGTCATTAACTCCTTACTGTTTTCGAATCTATATCCTCGAATCTATTTAGGCGATTTCGAATCTATTGCTCGAGTCTACCGATTTTCACAAAAAACGACAATTTGTCGAGTTTCTTGCTTGGTGTTTCGATTCTACTGATACTTCTAGGTACAAACAACTGGGTTGTACAAGATTTATGTAGTTTTATACATCATTTAAGTCAAAATCATTGTTTTTTGAAGATTTAAGGGTCTAAGCCGTGTTTTCCAAAATTACAAAGTTTGGACCGATAAATAGTCAAATTAAATACACATATATGTGATTAGTAACTAGTAGGACTAATGAATGTAATTTTCTAAGTCCAACAAGGTTTAAATCATGGGATTTGTTGTTGAGTAGGGCCGACGATTTCGAATCTGTTCCAGACATTTCTCGAGTCTGTCAGTAAACTCGAGAAGGACACTAGATTCGAATGTGTCATCAAACTCGAAAAGGGGGTTTATTCGAATCTGTTTATTCGAGTCTGTCACTTTATTTGAATTATTTAATTTAAATTTTATTAAACTTGTGGAATTTCATTTGTGTTGGATTTTGTACTTACACAAGTTCAAAATCATACAAATTTGAATTTATGCAAGTTTATTGATTTCTTAATAATTCTAACAGTTTATCTATTGTGCAGATATGGCTGTTCGTGCATTCGTGCAGAAGCATAATATGGTCATTCCCCCAGACCATCATATCCCTGAGGCGCAGGGTTATCGTCAGATGCTAGATTTCCTAGTAGAGTCTAGGATTGCTTTTGCTTTATCTCACAATATTCAGATTGTAATTCCCTATGTTCGCCAATTCTATGATCATCTTCAGGTGGACTGCTCTGTCACCCCGACAGTGCTGAGAACTAGAATAGCTGGACAACCGCTATTGTTTTCTGCGGATATGCTGCGTCAGGTGTTGCAGCTGGTTTCACAAGAAGAAGAGTCTGGGCCTATTGACTTTCCACTAAGTATTAGGCAGGCAGCATTTCAGAGAATGGGTTACAGCCTAGATGTGACGAAGGTTTCTTATATGAAGAGCGGGCTAATTGGCCAATGGAGATTTCTGGCTCATGTCTTTATGGTTTGCTTTGCAGCAAAGAAAGCCGGTTTTGACTATATAGTCTCGAAGATCCAGTATGGGATGATCGCGTTAGTATATAATCGGCCATTCAGCTTTTTAGAAATGTTTTTCTCCGAATTCGTACATCAAATCACCGCTCCAGAGCATCAACAATTTCTGCTGTACCCTCGATTCATAATGATGCTCATAAGGCCTTTCTTGCCGAATTTGCCTCAGCTGAATGATATCCAAAGCGTCGCATTGATGGATAAAAGAATTTTTGCTGATTGCTCCTCACACAGAGGAAGGCTGGCGGTTCCGGTGCAGCGACCGTTGTTTGGAGCTATTTTGGATTGGAATTTTGAAGCCCCAGATACTGCCAACTGGGTAGGGGAAGTTGAAGTTCAACCTAGACAACCACCGCAACAACAACAACAACAACCACAGCCACCGCGAGCACAGCCACAAAGGCGAAGACAAAGAGCGACTGCGAGTCAAACACAGGCATCAAGGCCTTCTACAAGTCAGCAGCCAGAGATACAAGAAGCAGGGCCTTCAAATGTCCCAAGTGAAGCTAATAAGTTGTGCCAGACTCTAAATGAAATTTGGGAGGCAGGTCCTCATGCCAATGAAGATATAGTTGCAGCATTGGTGGGAGAATTGCTTGAGCCTCCAGAGGGAGAATAAGATGTGCTAAGGGATGTGGATGAATATGAACCAGAGCAGACTGGTAATGATGAGTCATCATCTGCCACCGAATCAGAAGAGATGAAGGAAATCGAAGTTGAAGCTGCAGAGTCAGTGTCTACAGAACCTCATGTTCAAATTGGAACGTATGGATCAAGGTTGGTAGTCAATGAAGATGCTTCGAGGAGGAGAGTATCACGAGAGTCTGATGACTCCGATTTTGAAGAAGAAGAAGTTGCACAGTTAGTGACGAGGCAACGGGCCAAGCGTCACAGATTTATGCAGGGATCATCTTCCGCTTCAGCTGAACAATCTGAGAACCCTCAAACTCAAACTCCTCAATCTCAAGAACCTCAAACCACCATTCCACCACCACCACCTCAAGATGAACCGTATATCCCATCGCCGATCATTCTAACGCCAATTCAATCCATCCCATCAACCTCATCCACATATGCTGAAAATCAAAGGTTTCTGCGCCTAAAGGATCGAGTTGACTTCCAGGAAATCCAAATCTTTGGACTAACAACGGCAATCAATGAAATTCAGAGTCATAACGCAAATCTTCATAACGAGAATGCCGATCTCAAAAAGATTGTGGAGAAAGTTCAGGAAGAGAACACAGAGTTAAAATCATTTGTAGCAGATCAGGCAGCTGAGATAAGGTCGATGCGCTCCCTAATTGAGCAGTTAATGAAAAATTTACAGGCTCAGGGGGAGACGCCGTGCCGTGAACAAGTAGTACAGAGGCTGAGAGATGATGATGATGAAGATAACCAAGGCAATGATCCCAGCCCTCAATGTCAGAATGAGCCAGTAGATTTTTCTGCTGCTCAGGCTGCTCAATCTCAGGGGGAGCCTAGTCAAGCAGGAGCTGGAATGGGTGAGGCAAGTTCATCAAAGGTCTCGGAAAGTCAAGTGCGTGAAATAATTAATGCATTAATGGATATTGATGAAGAGCCATTATAGTTAGATTTTGATTTTGAAGATGATGTGGAGGACTTGGAAGAAGGTGAGTTTGTACCAGAAGATGTAGCCGATTGGAGATCTGATGAGGAGGTTGTATTAGATGAGGACGATAATATAAACGAAGTAATCATCCAATCCCAACCTGTCACAGAATTATATGAGCACACTGAACAACATGTGATAGATATTAATGACATCAGAATGGCCTCGGTAGATGATTCAGAAATGGAAGAGGCTGAAAGAGAGCCGACCAGAGCTGAATTGCTAAACCTTTGGTTCAGAAAGGAAGAGAAGAAGACTGAGCCGAAGATAAAGAAGACGATGAGAATTCCAGGTGCAGAAAACTTCTCCGGAGGCATTATTAGCTGGTTCTTCGATAGAGAACTGCAGCTCTTTATTCTAAAGAGGACAGATGGTCTCCAATACCTAAGGCGCAAGCTTAAAGTGTTCAATACATTGCCGAAGGTAGAGGTGAAGGAGCTGGCATGGAAAGAGTTAGTCAACATCGGAAATGATCCCTATGCTGAAGTGATCGCGAAGATAATCAGACGTGAAGGGAGATCCGGTAGGTTTGAGAGACTCAAACCAAGCTCTGGAAAGAGAGTTGAGGATTCTTCAAGGATAGATCCGCATACAGGACGACCATGGGCGAAAATGGTTTATAAGCCTGTCAAATCCTTAAGAAGGGTGCCCATGAAGAAGATGCCTCAAGATATTTTGTCCAACATGAAGTGGTGGTACCTGGATAATGAAACTGCTGAAGCCATCATGGAGGATCAAGACGACAAAGTTCTTTTGAGAGTGTATGATCCTCTACATCTGATGAATCTGTCAAAGGAAGATCTGAAAAAGCTTCATGGTCAACATATCTTCTTTTATGAAGGATGAAGATCTGAAGCCAGAAAGTTCCAAAAAGTTGTCAGAGTTTGTATAGATGCTGGTATATATGCAGGTAGTAGTATATATAGATCGAGTACTTAAACTTGATGTAAATAGTTAGAAGCTATCGTTAAGGGGGAGTCTGTTGGTACACCCTGTGTGACGATAGCAGTCTAAGCGATCTAACATTTTGGTTTAAGTAATATTCAGAGTATTCAGAATTAACGAGTGTTTTGATATATATGTTTATATATGTTTGATCGTTATTGATTGTGTGTTTGAACTTGATGTAACATATTACAAGAAGTTCAAACATAAAGATCAAAGATTAATTCAAGCATAAGTTAATAACATAAGTGTCATATACATATTAGTTAGATTCGAATTATATAAGGTTTGACATTCGAATCTGTGTCAGATTCGAATGTGGTCCTAGATTCGAATCTAGGCAGATTCGAGAGTGTCAATGAGGGCAAACTCGAATGGGCCTTGGGCCAGATTCGAGTTTGGCCCATGTCAGACTCAAATTAGCCTCTATAATTAGGGATAGACTCGATTAATTATCAGACTTTTTGCAGAATTCGAGAGTGATTAAGCAAAAGGCGATTTCGAGTTTATCATCAGTGTTAGTGCCGTTTCGGAGAGAATTAGTTCGTAGGATCGTTCGTGTGTCGTTCGTTCAGCTTCTGATAGTCTCCGTGTTTCTTGGTGAGAGTTGTTTCCGTCTACCCGTTAACGAGGATTCCGCACTCCTTGACGGTTCCGCGTCTAGATAGATCTCGTAGTGGTAGACCTTACAAACGTAGAATCTGATCGGAAAAAGGTATCTCTCAACTTTTCTACTTTTCATGATTTATGAGTTTTATGGACTACTTTAAATGATAAATTGAACTTAGTGCTAGAATCACATTCATCCATGACAGCTTAAATCCAGTCTTTAAAATTTGATAATCCAGTCATTAAGGAAGATATTAGGGCTAAAATGAAAGCCGATGCTCAAGATGTAATAGCTCTGAAAGACAAATTGAGCGAACAATGTGTCAGGATCGAACTAATCCATGAGCATATAGAGTCATTAACCAAAGAGATCTCCCTGAAAGATAAAGAGTTAGCAGAAGCTAGGGTTAAGGTTTCTGAGGTAAATAGTAAAATTGAGAAGTTTAGGAACTCATCCTTGAACTTAGGCAAAATCTTAGATTCGCAGAGACAGTCTAAGAAACCAGTTGGCCTAGATATCAAGATGTGCCTCAACCTTTCAACAACAACTATGTGCCAACTCCTTAGGATGAGACCAAAGAAAAGGTTGCATCAGAGGAAATAAAAGTAACTGAGACTGATAAGATGTCAACAGCTAAGATGTCAACAACAGCCTCTAAGCTTAAGAAAATGGTTAAGTTTGTGCAGTCTACTAGTGGGGCAAAACTAGAAGAGGCAAAAACTGTGAGTGATAATAACCAAGAGGTGTTGAACAAAATTGTTGAAACAAAAGAACACGACATTAGTGAGACCCCTAAGTCAAAGAGTGCTTAAATAAGAAGTTTATTGACAAGATGTCTTGCTCTAGATGTCATGAAAAAGGTCACGTTGCATCTAGTTGTCCCTATAAGAAACCAGAGTCAACACCTATACTTGGGAAACAAGAACAACAAGCCTTCAAAACAGTGCCTAGTATTGCAAGAAAGAGTAGTTCTCAAAATTATGAGAAGAACTCGATTGCAACATCACGATTAGGGACTAAACAAACACCGGTGTCAATCAGACTAAATGAAGGACTTAGGAATAATTCAATGAATAGATTCCCTAGTCAATCAAGGTCTGACCAATAACCTGTCATTAGGAATAATTCACCTAAGAGGAGTTATGCTCCAGTTAGGTCTCATACTACTAACAGACATCAGACACCATGTAGAGCCCAGAGTTATAACAATGAAATGCATTATAACAGAAATTACTCTAGGGCTCAATAGCAAAAGACAACCCAAAGGCCAAGAGTGGATGTTAATCACTCAGCTCCATAACTGGTTCTTGCTCAAAAACAAAAGTCACTTGAAAAGAGAGATGGGTATTTGAAAGAGTTTAAGTATGTGGATGAGAATGGTATTACCAAGTAAGTCATGGCTTGGGTTCCTCGTGATAACTAATCTGTTTTCTTTCACGTACAGGAGTTAACTAAAGGTCTTACCAACAAATGGTTCGTAGATAGTGGTTGCTCTCGTCACATGACTGGGGAAAGAAGTCTACTGACGGACTTCAAGAGTTATAATAAGGGGTTTGTCTCATTCGCTGGGAATAAAGGAGGCAATATCACTAGAACTGGAATAGTCACTAATGGGAAAATTACACTCGAGCAGGTCTAGTATGTAGATTAGCTTGATCACAATCTCATTAGTGTCTCGTAGATCTGTGATAAGAAAAATTCAGTGTTGTTCACTGAGAAGGAAGGGCTAGTGCTAAAGCCTGGATTTGAGATTCCGGACGAATGGATAATGATGAGGGCTCCAAGGAAGAACGATCTGATGGACATGACCACTGCAAAATCTTCGATGGGGAATACTTGTTTGTCGTCCAAAGCTTCAGAGTCAAAATCATTGATGTGGCACATGCGAATGACACACTTGCACTTAAGGAAGATGAATTTCATCACGAAAAATGGTCTTGTGCAAGGTGTTCCACTAAAAAGTTTTCAGTTTGAATTGAAGATAAGTGAGTGTCGTGCAAGAAAGGGAAGAAACATCAGAAGTCACACAAATCGAAGACTCAGAACTCAACCTCTTCCACCTTCGATGTGCTGCATATGGATCTCTTCGGTCCAATCAACAAAAGGAGTATAGGTGGGAGTTGGTATTGTTTAGTTAATACCGATGATTACTCGCATTTCTCTTGGGTTTTCTTTTTAGGTACAAAGGACGAGACAGCAGCCACGCTGATTGGGTTCTTAGACCAAGCTGAGAACTCATACAGGAAAATGGTAAAACGTATCAGAAGTGATAACGGAACAGAGGCATAATGCATTAATTGGTGTATGTTGCCTAACTAAAGGCATAATGCATCAATTTAGTAAGAATCTTATTGGATTCTTAAAAATGTAGTAATTGGTGTATATTGCCGAACTAAAGGCATAATGCATCAATTTAGTGCACCATATGAGCCACAACAAAATGGGGTGGCAGAACGAAAAAACAGGACATTGATTGAGGCAGCAACGACTATGCTCTCGGATTCAAAGCTTCCCACTATGTTTTGGTGGGAGGCAGTGAATACCGCATTTCATGTGCTAAACAGAATCCTTACTTTCAAATCTTTGAACAAAACCTGTTATGAAATTCTGAATAAGTGTTAGGCACAAAAAGGCATCAGTCAAACCTACTCTACATCTTAGGGGGAGAGTTTTAATTAAACCTGTTTGATGCACTTGAAGGTATAATTTAAGGCCTGTTTATGCCTTATTGAAACCTGAAAAGTGATGTGCAATATCAGCCAAAGCTGTTTACCCTGTTGCATTCATTGCAACAAAGGCAGATTGTCGAAACTGTTCAGTCTGCTGGACAAAAACTGTCTACGCTGCTCTGTTCTTTTGAGCAGCTTGGACAGATTCTAAGTGTTCTGTTCTTTGTGAACAGATACTGTTCTTTGTGAACAGGCTAAACACTTTTTTGAATATGTTTCCAAGTCCTCATTTATTGTTTTTGGCCACAAGATCAGTTTACAAGTCGAAGACAAAGTGGAAAACAGATACTGCACTGCCTGCCTACGCTGTTCTGTTACATGAAGACAAACGGATATCTGAAAAGGGTGACAGACCTTTTCTTATATCAAAATGGCCTTAGCAAAAGAAGAAAGATGCAAAGTTGACATTCCTCTTTTGGTTAAAGCCTTATGCAACAGTGACAAAAAGAAAAAGACAAAGATTCTGCCATATGAAGACAAATCTGCTTTATCAGAATGTGCAGAAAAGGTGTCTTGTCTTTTTGGAAAGACAACCCACTATCTCATCTGTCCAATGAAGAAGCTTCACTGAGATTCTCAGTGGGAGTATAAAAGGAAGCTTCTAAGGATCGTGAGATATCCAAGAGTGTGAAATCACATCGTGCATTAAAGTGTGTTTTTTCATGCATGCAAGTCTGCTTTAATATAACAGTACATGTGTCTAAGCTGTTCATACTCAAGCTGTCCATCTGTGTCTTGTAAAAACAGTGAGTGCATCTAAGTGAGTTTAGTCACTGTATCTAGTCTGAGTGTGTCTTAGATTAGTTAAACAACTGTTGTATCTGTCATCTCAGCATGAACCTTTCCGCATTCAAGCTTGTTTGTAATTAACACTTGTTGATAATATACACAAACATTGAGAAAAGAGTGTTTACTTTTTAAATAGCTGTATTCACCCCCCCTATACAGCATTGAACAATACACTAAGGAAACCTTTTGGGACCTACAACTGGTATCAGAGCAGATAGAGTGTGTGTCAACTCTAGATCTCTCATTCTCCCTACTTTTCCATGGACAACAGTGCTGCAAGTTCCTCCTCTTACTATGACAATGGGTCAATGGCACAACCCCCCAAGTTCAACCATCAGAACTTCTCTGGTTGGAAGTGCAGAATGATGCTCTATTTAGAGAATTTGGATGTACAACTACCAGAGATGGTAATGGAAGGTCCCTATGTGCCAACTTCTGTTACTACTATTACTCCTGATGTTGAAGGAGCTGCCCCTGAAATCAGAACCTTTGAGAAGGCCAAAGCTCAATGGTCTGATGAAGACAAAAGACTGGTGGCTCTAGATGCAAAAGCCAGGAATAACCTAGTCATCTCTCTGCCTGATGATGTGTTCAAAATGTTGAGAAGATGAAGACTACAAAGGAGATGTGGGATACTTTGTGTACTGTCTATGATGGTCCCACAATCACACTGGGTAACAGGATCAACAATCTTGTTAGACAGTATGAACTCTTCTTTGCAAAACCAAAGGAGTCACTCACAGAAACCTACACCAGGTTCACTGCACTTATCAATGATCTCAAAGCTGTTGGGATCACAAAGGACATCCTGTCTCTGTTGAACAAGTTCTTGGACATTCTGCCTGAAGAGTGGTACTACTTTTCTACCATCTTGAGAAATTCTGGCACCATCAAAGGAATGGATCTTGTAAACTTATATGGATCTTTACTGAATGATGAGCAATCAAGGCAACAGAAAAGAAATCCCTTGGAAATGTCTAAGAGAGGTGCTGCCTTAGTGGCCAGCGTGAGACAACCTGTTGGACAGGTATGTGATGTGTTCACACAACCTGATCAACAGGCTGATGATGAAAGGGAAGAAATGTCTGATGAGGAAGACAGTGCAGATCTTGCTGAACTTGATGATGAGCAAAGGATTCCAATGCTTGTCAAAAGGTTCAACAAGAAGAGGTTTGGAAGAAAAATGCTGCAGGGGAACTCAAATGCTGTCAAGAAGAAGGCATTTGATAAATCTAAGGCTGAGTGCTTCAAATGTGGCAAGACTGGCCATATAGCTGCTGACTGTGTATCAAAAGCTGCTGGTCAGTCATCCAAAACTTTCAAGACTAACAGGGACGATGGCTACAGGGTTAAGCACCTTATAGCCATGGATAAGCTGAAAAAGTTGGAAAACTCAGTGGCTTCCAACTAGCAAAAAGGACTCATGGCTGAGACATGTGATTGGGAAGAGTCTGATTCATCCTCAGATGAAAAAGACAACAACTGTATGATGGCCAACATTGATGTCCCATCAACCAGCAACTTCAAACAGGACCTGGCTGAAGCTGAAGCCTTCAGCAGCTTAGAGAACTAGAACCCCACAATGATGTACAAGATACAAAACTTTATGGCTTACAGTTCTGATGAAAAAGTAATAATGTTTGAATACATGCTTGTTGATTTGAAAGCTGCTGTTGAGAAGCACAATGTTTTACTGTCTGAAATCTCTAAGCCTAAAAATGATCTTGCACAAAATCCAGTAAACTGGACAGTTTCCATAAGTTGGAAACTGAGCTTGATGAATTAAAACACATCAAATCCATTTTAGTGGAAGAAAAGAGAGAGACAGATGTAAAACATGCAAAGCTTCAAAAGATAGTTTACTCTTGGTGCCAATCTGCACAAAAAGTCAGCCATTGTATTAGTCAACAGATCCCTGCACAAATCCAAGCATATCTTGGAGGGGATCTTGACAAAGCAGCTTCTATTGTTGAGATTAATAATCTGAAAGATGACTTATCCACTCTTGGTGAGCTTCCCAGCACTTTCATCCAGAAAGTAAATGGTACGCTAGTCTCAACAAACAGGTTTGTCAGGCCTCAAAATACTGACAGCTTGTGTGAAAAAGCTCCAAAAGTTGATGATGGAATATGTTCTCCATCAAATCAGCCTGCTAAGTGCTCTGCTGATTCACACAAGCAGAAGAAAGGAAAACATGCTTAAACTGCAGCTGTGGACATTTTGAGAAGAAGATTTCAAAAGTTAAGTAGCTTGCATTCAACAAGGGTAAGTCTCATGTTGAAAGCAAACCAGCTGTCGTTTCAAATACGTTTTTAAATCATAGTGGAAAATTGGTTATAAATGAAGGTAAGTCTTTCACAACCAAAATCATTGTGTTGATAGGCAACATCAATCACATCTCAGTAAGGGCAAAGGCAAAGCCATTGCTCAACCTGAGAAACTTGGGAATAAGTTTCCCAAAACCTGTGGAAGGTCAAAAACCAATCAAGCTTCTTGTATTTGACATCTGTCCTCCCAAAAAGAGGAAAGAAGAAACAGGCAAAGCTGTTGCTATTGTGCCTTCCACCCAAACTGTTGATTCGTCTAAAAATAGTAATAAGTTTGCTAAACCTACTGACAGAATCAACAAAAACAATTCAGAATATCTTTCTGGAAGTTCTTCTTCCAAAAAGGCTAAAAATAGAAAATGCTATAAATGTGGGAAGAAGACACACATGGCCAAAGACTGTCCTGAAACTGAGGACATGAGGCATGTTGACTCTGCTAGTTACATCATCGCTAAAACAAGCAGTGTTGGAAGTAACATAGTCAATGATAATGGTACCCAACATGACACCACTTAAATAGGAAATATTAGTGTAGATATCACTAGCCCATCAACAAACGTTGATGAAGTAGGAGAAGTCATCCCTATGATGAGTTCCCCTAAAAGTAACTAATATTTTCCCATGACACTCTGCAGGACAAACAACCATCCCAGGTTTGGTACTTGGACAGTGGCTGCTCAGGACATATGACAGGTTGCAAGGACCTGCTGAGTGATCTCAGGCCTGAAAAAGGGCCAAAAGTCACCTTTGGTGACAATGTACATGGATCCACAGAAGGATATGGAACTCTTCAAGCTAGTGCTGCAGTGTTCAAAAGGCTAGCCTATGTGGTTGGGCTGAAACATAATCTTGTTAGCATATGTAAGGTCTGCACACTACGGATCTATCTTGACGCGACACCTTCCAACGAGTGCGGAATCCTCGTTAGTGGCTTGACGGATATATCACGCACACCGAAACACGGAGACTACCACGGTGATAGACGAACAACTTAGAACGCCCATACACGATGATTCTCTCCTCACGAAACTCACTGATTGCAATCAAGTTCGAGATCGCCTTCTTCTAATCGTCTGACTAATTCTGCAAAAGTCTAATAATTAATCCAATTAACCCTTAATTATACTGACAGATTCGACTTTGTCTAGGACAAATTCGAATCTGGCCCAATGCCTTATTCGAACTTGTCCTCCTAGACAAATTCGAATCTAGACCTAAATTCAAACCTCATCATTCAAAGTTATGTTTGAACTTATGTTTGAATTTATCTTTGAACTTTATGTTTAAACTTCTTGTAATACATTACACCAAGTTCAAACGTACAAACAATCAATATCAAACACACATAATCAAACATATATCAAAACTTGTTAATATTCAATATCAAGTAAGTTGACTTACATAAAATGCTATCTATACTTAGACTGCTATCGTCACACAGGATGTACTAACAGACTCCCCCTTGACGATAACTTCTAACTATTTATATTTTGTCTAGCTACTTGAACCATATAAACTACTACCTGCGTATAAACCTATATCTATTCATACTCTAACTATCTTTTGGAATTTCCTAGCTTCAGATCTCCATCCTTCGTAAAAGAAGATAGGCTGATCATGTAGCTTTTTTAGGTTATCCTTTGATAGATTTATTAGATGTAATGGATCATACACTCGCAAAATAACTTTGTCTTGAGTATCTTCCATCACGGCTTCAGCAGTATCATTATCTACATACCACCACTTCATGTTACTTAGAACATTTTGTGGCATCGACTTCATAGGCACCTTCTTCAAACACTTGACAGGCTTATATACCATTCTAGCCCATGGTCTTCCTGTATGTGGATCTATCCTTGATTCATCTTCTACTCTCTTTCCTAATCTTGGCTTTAGCCTTTCGAACTTTCCGGACCGACCCTCCATTCTAATTATCTTGGCTATAACCTCAGCATACGGGTCCTCAACGATATTGATAAATTCTTTCCAGGCTAATTCCTTTACTTCTACCTTCGGCAATGTATTAAATACTCTGAGCGTCCGCCGAAGGTATTGAAGTCCATCTCTTCTTTTCAGTATGAATAGCTCCAGTTCGCTGTCGAAGAACCAGCTTGTAATTCCACTAGATAGATTCTCGGAGCCTGGTACTCTCATTCTTATTTTCATCATAGGCTCTGCCCTCTTCTCTTCCTTTCGGAACCATAGATTTAACAGTTCAGCCCTAGATGGTTCTTTCTCAACTTCCTCTAGTTCAGAGTCTTCAAATGAGGCCAGCTTGATCTCGTCGATATCAATCACATTGTGCTCATTCTGCACGTATAACTCTGTGATAGGTTGTGAATTTACGATCACTTCATCAACATTATCGTCTTCATCTTCTATCATCTCATCATCAGACTTTCAATCCACTAGTTCTTCAGGAACAAACTCTCTTTCTTCCATTTCTTCAATATCGTCTTCAAAATCAAATTCTATCTCTTCTTCTTCAATATCCATTAGAGCGTCAATCATCTTGCTCTCAATGCCCTTTGAAGAACTAGCCTCACCTCCTTCGACTCCTGACTGACTAGGCTCCCCCTGAAATGATGAATGCTGAGCGGATGGAAAATTTTCTGGCTCACTATCTTTTCTAGCATCGGGATCATTGCCATCGTCATCTTCTCTCCTAATCTCTTGAGCATCTCTGCAGCTGGTCTCCCCCTGAGCCTTAAGATTTTTCATTATCTGCTCGAGGAGGGACTTCATGGTTCCGATCTTAGCAGCTTGATCAGTGACAAATGTCTTCAATTCAATATTTTCTTGATCAATTTTTGCATTATGCGCTTGTAGCTCATTTACTGCTTTGAACAGCTGAAAGATTTGGACTGTCTGGAAATCTACTTTGCTTTTGAGCTCTAAGAAACGCTGGTTGTCTGTGAATGTAGATGAAGTGGATGGAATAGATGTGATTGGTGACGGCGTGATTGATGGTAGAACAGATGGTTGAGCGGATGGAATCTCAGGCTCTGAAGCAGAAGCAGATAAAGCTCCCTGCATAAACCTGTGTCTTTTGGCCCTTTGCCTTGGCACTAATGGAGTAGGATCTTCAGCTTCAAAATCGGAATCGTCGTCATCTAAATCTCTAGCTGCTCTCTTTTCTGCCTCTATTTCACTGACCACTACCTTGGATCCATATGTGCCTATTCTGACAGCCGGATCGACTCTCTCTATCTCCACTTCTTCCACGTCTTCCGACTCAGATTCTGAGGTGGTCACAGCTTGACCTTCTTCCTCAGGTTGATATTCATCGATATCGCGCATAAGATCATCGAAACTAGCTGGAGGCTCTAAGATTGTATCAACTAGCTCAGCAGTAATTTCTTCTTGTGCCTGAGTCCCTTGTGTCCAGATTTCCTCCAGAGTTTCACTCGAGGATCAATAACTAGTGCCACATTAGAAGGACCCGCAACGTCCGATGACGGACTTGCCTCCATTGACTCTTGTACCCTGCTGGAGCTTGGCCTTGGCCTCCTTCTTTGTTGTGCTGGAGGTCGTTGTTGTTGTTGTTGCTGTGGCTGTAGTTTCTGCGGATGCGGCCCTTCCCCAGCCCAATTCTCACCCTCTGGGGCTACAAAATTCGGATCTACCACTGCACCGAAAAGAGGTACATCCAGTGGTCTAATCACCTCAGCCCTACGAGCATTATGTGATTGACAATCAGCAAAAATTCGCTTATCAATAACAACGACACTCTGAATATCCGGCAACTGCGGTAGGTTCGGCAAAAAATGGCGTATCAACATCATGACGAAGCACGGATACATCAGGAACCTCTCGCGTGCTGGAGCAGTTATGTTAGGCACAAAAAGGCCTCAGTCAATCCTGTTCTGGTCTCTGTGACCAAACCAAAACAAGCATTCTCTGCAAGGGCCCAATTCCATTTTGACAACTTGGCAAGGAGAAAGTTTCAGGATGTAGCTGATAGAAGGCTCGCCAAAGAAGCAATCGTCAAAGTTGTTCCCATATCAAGAAAAGGCAGTCAGTGGAAATTGAAAATAACCAGGATGGGTGCAACAGGCCCAGAACTGGACACTTATGACAACACTGATGTTGCACAGATGGGGTACAGGGAATGGGTTGAGTTGGCAGTTGCTCTGAGCGAATGTAAGTCAGAAAGGGCTAAGACTGTGAGGTCATATGTCAAAAAGCTGATGGAGAGAGTGAAGGATCTTGGCCTGATCTCAAAAGAAGTTAGTGAAGGTGTCTATGTGACACAACCCAAAATAAAGGCCAGGAGGACAAGGAAGGATACTGAGCAGTTTATGTCAAGCAGCCTCCAGGTTTTTAAAATGGATGTGAATTCCTTATGAGCAATGGGTATTCCTTATGAGCAGTTTATCTTTGCTTCAAATGGATGTGAAGAGTGCATTTTTGAATGGGAAGCTGCAAGAAGAAGTTTATGTCAAGCAGCCTCCAGGTTTTGAAAATGAACAACATCCAGGTTTTGTCTATAAGTTGGACAAAGCTCTCTATGGTCTCAAACAAGCCCCTAGAGCCTGGTATGACACTTTTACTGAATTCCTTATGAGCAATGGGTATTCCAGAGGTAAAGTGGATACCACACTGTTCATAAAGACGGTGAAGTCTGATATTATGTTTGTTCAAATTTATGTGGATGACATAATATTTGGTTCTACCAATGAGCAGTTATGCAAGAATTTTTCATTACTCATGAAATCCAAATATGAAATGAGTATGATGGGAGAACTTACTTTCTTTTTAGGATTACAGGTTAAACAAACCTCAACTGGAATTTTTATAAATCAAAGAAAGTATACTTTAGATCTATTGAAAAAGTTTAAATTTGATCAAAGTTCTCCTATTAAAACCCCAATGGCAACTAATGTAAAATTGGATGCTGATACCAGTGGCAAAGCTGTTTCAGTAACAGCTTACAGAGGTATGATTGGGAGCTTGCTATATTTAACTGCTAGTAGACCTGACATTATGTTTGCCACCTGTTTGTGTGCTAGGTTCCAAGCTGATCCAAAAGAATCTCATCTAGCTGCTGTTAAAAGAATCTTCAGATACCTGAAGGGCACACCAGGTTTGGGTCTTTGGTGTCCCAAAGACTCAAGCCTTGAACTAACACGTTATTCAGATTCTGATTTTGCAGGCTGCAGGCTAGATAGGAAAAGCACAACAGGTGGATGTCAACTCCTAGGTGGTAAGTTGATAAGTTGGTGTAGCAAGAAGCAGAACTCAGTGTCTACTTCTACTGCTGAAGCTGAGTACATTGCTGCTGGAAGCTGCTGTGGGCAGATTCTGTGGATGCAGCATCAGCTTGAAGACTATGGGCTTGTGTATAGGAAAACTCCTATTCTGTGTGATAACACAAGTGCCATAGCCATTTCCAACAATCCAGTATTTCATTCAAGAACAAAGCATATTGAGGTCAGACATCATTTCATCAGGGATCATATTCAGAAAGGTAATGTGGAGGTAAGTTTTGTTTCCACTAATGAACAGCTTGCAGACATTTTCACCAAACCTCTTGATGAAACCAGGTTTAATTACCTTGTCAGCAAGCTGGGCATGTTAAACAAAAGTGACTAAGTGTCCTCAAAGGTCTAAGACTTTGTATGTCTCACACTGCTCAAGTTTCTTAGAACAGCTTAAACAGAATAGGTTATGCATGTTCTGTACTTGGTCATTTTTCTGAAAAACTTGAACAGCTTGAGAATACAACAGGCTGAACAATAACAGCTTGCATGTTAAAACCTGTTCTGATGGTCTATTCTTCACCCTGCTCACTCTATCACACTGATCTACAAGACATTGTCCTGTAACCTGTTCAACTATTGAACACAACCTGATCTTACATTAGAGCACAGGTTGAAGGCACAGTGTGAAGAGTGAACAGTTTGAAGAATGAACAGCTTGTGATGACCCTACTCATCACAGGTTTGACCAACAGTTTTTAACTACCTTTCTTCACAATTAAGTTACTTAATTCTTGTTTTTATTTAACTTAATTACTGCGGATAATGTGTGTTACGTGTGTTAGTTATTAAAAAGGGCTCAAGTGGTCTGACATGGACAACCATTCCGTTTTCCTTTAACGACTTTTTCAAATCAACCGCCCAAACGTTTCTCTCTCATACCCACTCACATTCAAATCCTATAAATACCCCCTACTGTTTCATCTTCGTCTTCCTCACTATTTCCAGAAATCCTCAAGAACCCTAAATCGACTAAGTATCTTCTGCTTCTCAAAATCCCAAACCTTCACAAATGGCTCAAAGAAACAATCCGTTTCTTCCAGTATTCGTTGGTGATGATGTTGTGAAACACACATCAGTTACCACGATGCTGACCATCAAGCCCACCAACTATATTGCCAACCTAACCATTCACAAAAACTATGTGGGGAAGGGTTATGAGCAGATGGTGGAATTTCTAAGAGTTCATCCGCTGAACTACGCAATGAGTGCCACTCCTGGTGTCCTGTACCAGGAGATGGTGTATGAGTTTTGGTACACCTGTGCCTACAACCCCAACACCAAAGTCATTAAGGGAACTATTCTCAATGGGACTCAGACCATTGAAATAACGACTGGTCTTCTCAGGGAGGTTCTTCATCTTCCAATTGCTGAACCATATGACAAGCCACAACCTGAAAATGACCAAATGGGGAATTTGCTACGCTTCTGTGGTGTAGCAGAACCCCAAATCGGAGCTACGCTATTCAGGAAGGATCCGTCTCCTACCTACAATTATCTATTTGCCTCAGTGGTCATGTGCTTCGTAAGTAAGGTTGGTTCATTTGAACAACTGAGCCGTGATGAAATCCCAATAGTGCTATAGCTGGTGGATGGGACTACAATAGACATGGAACAGTGGATTTTTCTGAATTTGTGGAACCTGGTACAACAAGAAAATCGTCCAGCTGCTGTTCGGTATCCAAGGTTTCTGAGCCTCATCTTCAAGCATCATTATGGTGAGCACTTATATAACTCTCAGCCTTTACTTAAGACTGCTGCATTCCCTGTAATAGGGAATAGAGTTTTCTATACACCTGTTCTACCTAATGAGCCTCCTCTGTCAACACCCATGAGGAGGATGTTAGGATTAGTGGAAGGACCCTCTGATGTGAGGGTGGATCCTGAAACTGCTCCCAAGGGAAAATCCAAAGCCAGGGCCAAGCTTGTTAAAAGGACCCTGGCAACCACTGAATCTGGGCCTGTTCACAAGAAGGCACAAACAGCTCAGTCTAAGTCTGCTCCCTTAGCCTCTGTGGCTGGTGCCTCTGTGGCAACTGAGACCATGGAACAGGCCAACCCCACTGTTCCTGACCCTGTCTCACAACATGTCCAATCTAAACCTCTTTCCCCTCCAACCTCTCCCAAATCATATCATATTCTATACCATCGCAAATCCCTCGCTAAAAAGAAATCAGCTACCACAACAACCCAAACTAGCCCCTCTGTTCCCTCTCAACAGGGTTCAGTTGAAAAAGAAGCAACCCCTGATGCCTCTCCTATTTTGGGAGAAGGTTCAGCACAATTGGAGCCTGCTTCACTCCAGCCTATGTCTACCGAGAGTCAGCCTAGACCCTCTGGTTCCTTCCAACAGTAACCAATTGTACAAACGGAGATAGCCACCTCAACTATTCCAGCCTCCCAACAGGCTGAGAATATTGAAAGACAGGAGTCCTCTCCACTCCATACTGAGTCCACACTGTCCCCACCTCAAACTTCTTTACACCCTGAGTCTGCACGAGGTGTCCACCCTGCTGGTTTAGACCAACCAGCAGATCAACCTCAATCTTCTGCTACCTATGATACAGCTGTTCAACACCAAACAGCTGCTGAGGGACCAACAACCCAAGCTGATGAACCTTAGGGAACATACCATCCCTTGGGTGAGGCTGCCCCTTCTATGCAAACTCCATCAGCAGGTTTCACCACTGCTGATGTTGAAATGCAAATCCCATCTCCCCATGATGAGGTACTTTTACACCAAGGTACTGCAGAGGGAACAACCACTGGCCTTCATGAAGGTGCTGCAAAACAAGCAGTATCTGAAAGGCTACCATCCTCTACCCCCTCTCCTGCTAATGCAGCTACTGCCACTGCTGAAGGACCTATTGATCCCTCCAGACTGGGAAACCTCACTTTTGCCCAGGCTATGGAGCTTCTTTCTACCATACCCTCTCCTTCTCAATCACATCCCCATACACCAGCCTCATCCTCTTCATCACCATCTACTCACTCCAAACAATCCACTCATACACCTCCATCCCCTAAAGACCTGCCTTTGAAGGATCAGCTTTCCTTGCTGACCAACAAAGTTGGTTCTTTAGAAACCTCTATATCCTCTCTACCCTCTCTTATTTTAGACTCTGTGTCTGAATAGCTTAAGGGATTCTTTGATTTGTTCAAGGATTCCATCCCAGCCACTCCACAAACTGACAACACCTCACAGCTGCTTGCACTTACTGCACAACTGCAAACTGTCTCCACCTCCCTATCCTCAATTCTTTCACTCCAACAGGACTCTGTGTCCTCACTGACAGCTATTTCTCAACAACTGTCCTCTATCCTAACTTCTTGAAATTCTACACTTCCTGCCACTCTGGCCAGCTTGAATACACTTATTGGTTCTCTATCCAATTTTGTGTCATCAAACCTTGCTGATGTGCAAGATTCTCTTGAACTACGTCTTGGACAACTTCAAAGTTTGTTGTTCACAACTTCTGATAGAGAAAACATCATCAAGCTGACTTCCCTTGCTGATACCCAAATCTCTTCTCTTCAAACCTGTCTTTCCCAACTTGCAGAGGTGAGGGACAACCTGGCTTTCTTAGTGACTATCCTGGTTGGCCCCAAGCCTGTTGCCAAAACTGCTGGCAAGCCTGCTGACTATGTGTCTTCAGGCAGATCATGTGTTGAAGGTGCTGGTACATCTCCTTCAAAGGGGGAGAAGTCATCTGCCTCGAAGACTAAGTCTAAGGAGGAGAAAACTTCTTCTCCTAAGGAGAAATCAGTACCTACAATACCCACTGGTCAACCAGCAGGGACTTCAACTACAGGTACAATGGAAGGTGCTTCCCAAGCTGCTCAGCCTACTCAGGCTGAATCTCCAAACCCTGCTCAGTGTAAGGGGAGGGATTCATTCCTAAGGACATACCAAGCAGCAGGAGGAGGCATTGTAAGGTCTACCAATGCAAGATCTATCTAGACGCGGATCCGTTAACGAGTGCGGAATCCTCGTTGACGGTTAGACGGACAACTCTCAACCAACGGAACACGGAGACTATTAGACGCTGAACGAACGACACACGAACGATCCTACGTACTAATTCTCTCCGAAACGGGACTCACCTAGCTGATAAACTCGAGATCGCCTATTGCTTAATTCCTCACGAATTCTGCCAAAGGTCTGCTAATGATTCGAGTCTATCCCTAATTATAGACCCTGATTCGAGTCTGTTGTGGGCCAACCTCGAATCTGGCCTAAGGCCCTATTCGAATCTGTCCATCTGACAGATTCGAATCTAACCTATATTCGAATCTATGGATACATTCGAATCTATCACAGATTCGAATGCCTTCCTTAACCTATTCGAATCTAGCCAATTGCACTTAAACACTTAAGTGATGAAACTTATGTTTTAACTTATGCTTGACATAATCTTTGATCTTTATGTTTGAACTTCTTGTAATATGTTACATCAAGTTCAAACACACAATCAATAACAGACAAACACATATTAAACATATATATCAAAATACTGGTTAACTCAGAATATTACCTTCATAATCGATTAGACTGCTATCGTCACACAGGGTGTACCAACAGACTCCCCCTTGACGATAGCTTCTAATTATTTACATGACATCAAATTTAAGTACTAGAGCTATATATATTACTACCTGCATATAATCCCGCATCTATACAAACATTAACTACCTTTTGGAACTTCCTGGCTTCAGATCTCCATGGTTCAGTGAAGAAGATAGGCTGATCGTGAAGCTTTTTCAGGTCGTCCTTAGATAGGTTTATCAAATGCAGAGGATCATATACTTTCAAAATGACCTGCTCGTCTTGATCTTCCATGATAGCTTCAGCAGTGTCAATCTCTAGGTACCACCACTTCATGTTGCTCAAAACATTATGTGGCATTGGTTTCATAGGTACTTTCTTCAGACATTTGACTGGCTTGTACACCATTCTGGCCCAAGGTCTTCCAGTATGAGGATCTATCCTTGATCCATCCTCGACCCTTTTGCCTGATCTCGGCTTAAGCCTCTCAAATCTGCCTGATCGCCCTTCTTTCCTTATAATTCTTTCAATAACGCTCGCGTAGGGATCATTTCCAATATTGATCAGCTCCTTCCAGGCTAATTCTTTAACTTCAATCTTGGGCAATGAATTAAAAGCTTTCAGTGTCTGCCTCAAGTATTGAAGACCATCTCTTCTCTTCAAAATAAACAGCTGCAGTTCTCTGTCAAAGAACCAGCTAATAATCCCTCCAGCAAAATTTCCAGCACCTGGATTCCTCATCTTCTTCTTCATCTTCAGCTGATCCTTCTTTTCTTACTTCTTGAACCAAAGATTTAACAGATCAGCTCTACATGGCTCTTTCTCAGCCTCTTCAAGGTCTTTATATTCAGCTGAGGCTACTTTGATGTAATCAATATCAATCACATTATGATCTTGGCTTTCATACAGTTCAGTGATTGGTTGTGAATTGATTATTACTTCGTTAACGTGATCATCTTCATCATCTATCATTTCATCATCTGATTTCCAGTCAGCGACATCATCTGGAATAAACTCACCTTCTTCTAAATCTTCAATATCATCTTCAAAATCAAAATCCATCAGCTCTTCTTCAATATCTTTTAGCGCATCGATCATGTCGCTATCTAAAGTCCTTGAAGAACCAGCTTCTCCTCCCGCTCCTCCTACTTCTCCCCTTGTACTAGGCTCCCCCTCAGATTGAGCAGTCTGAGCAGCAGAAAAATCTACTGGCTCATTCTGTCTTTGTGGGCTGGGATCATTGCCTTGGTTGTCTTCATCATCTTCATCTCTCGGTCTCTGTGCTTCCTGATCACGGCACGATGTCTCCCCCTGAGCCTGTAGATTCTTCATTAACTGCTCAATAAGGGAGCGCATCGATCTTATCTCGGCTGACTGATCGTAAACAAAGGCCTTCAGCTCTAAGTTCTCTTCCTGAACTGTGTCCACTATCTTCTTTAGATCGGCATTATGAGTCTGAATCTCGCCGACTGCCTTTGTTAGGCCTAAGATTTGGATATTTTGGAAATCGACTCGCGCTTTGAGCTGCTGAAACCTTTGATTGTCGGCGTATGAGGATGAGGTTGATGGGATGGACTGAATTGGAGTTGGAGTGATTGGTGATGGAATATAAGGATCATCGTGAGGTGGTGGTGGTGGAATGTTGGTTTGAGGTTCTTGTTCTTGAGGTTGAGGGTTTTGAGATTGAGGAGTTTCTGGTTGTTCTGCGGAGACTGACGAGGATCCTTGCATGAACCTGTGACGTTTGGCCCGTTGCCTCGTCACAAGTTGAGAAACTACGTCTTCTTCGAAATCAGACTCCTCCGATTCTCTGGACTCTCGCCTCCTCGAAGCACCTTCATTAATAATCAATCTTGAACCATAGGTTCCAATTTGAATATGAGGATCTGTCGACACTGATTCTGGAGCTTCAACTTCAATCTCCTCCATCTCTTCTGATTCTGTAGCAGATGATGACTCATCATTGCCAGTCTGCTCTGGCACATATTCGTCAACATCTCTGAAGACATCTTCTTCTCCCTCTGGAGGCTCAAGCAATTCACCCACTAATGCAGCAGCTATATCTTCATTTGCATGTGGACCCGCCTCCCAAATTTCATTTAGTGTTTGGCACAATTGATCAGCCTCATTTGGGACAGATGACGGCCCGGCTTCCTGCATTTCTGGTTGCTGACTCGTAAAAGGCCTAGACTCCTGAGTCTGACTTGCAGTATCTCTTTGTCTTCGCCTTGGATCTCGGGGACGAACACGAGGCTGTTGTACTGGACGTTGCTGTTGTTGCTGTGGTTGGACATCAACTACCCCTGCCCAGTTGGCATTACTCGGGGCTTGAAATTCCCTATCCAGAATGGCACCAAATAGTGGACGTGCTTCCGGAACTGCTAACCTTCCTCGGTGTGAGGAACAGTCAGAATAGATACGCTTCTCCATAACATTGACGGTCAATGCATCATCAGATTGTGGCAGCTCAGGCAAGAAGTGCCTTATCAACATCATTACAAACCTCGGATACAAAAGGAACCTTTCTCTCTCAGGAGCCGTGATTTGATGGATAAATTCCGAGAAAATCAGCTGCGAGAAACTAAACTTCTTATTGTATACCATCGCGATCATTGCTGATTGGATTTTTGATACTATATAATCAAAACCAGCTTTCTTAGGCGCAAAACAGATCATAAACCACATGGACCAAGAAACGCCATTGTCCTATCAACCCGCTTTTCATATATGAAGATTTTGTAACGTCCAAGCTGTATCCCATTCTCAAAAAAGCTGCTTGCCTAATACTTAAAGGAAAGTCTGTAGGCCCGTCTTCTTGTTCTAGGGAACCCAACTGCAGCACTTGTCTCAAAATATCAGCGGAGAAAACCAAAGGTTGTCCGGCAATTCTAGTTCTTAACACTGTCGGGGTGACAGTGCAGTCCACCTGCAAGTGATCGTAAAATTGACGTACATAGGATATCACAATCGGAATGTTTTCATACAACACATAACTTATTCTAGATTCCGCCAGAAAATCTAAAACTTCACGAAATCCCTGCGCCTCAGGGATGTTATGGGCAGGATTCAGTACCATATTGTGCTTGGGAACAAAAGCACGAAGTGCCATATCTGCACAATACATAAAATTGTTAGATTATTATTAAAAATCAATAAACTTGTTGAAATTCAAATTTGTTTTATCTTGTATTTGATTAAATACAAAATCTAACACAATTAAATTTCCACAAGTTTAATAAAATTTAAATTCAACAAAATAAATGAAGTACAGATTCGAGAGTAACAGATTCGAAGTGCCCATATTCGAATGTAATGGACAGATTCGAATATACCCTATTCGAGTCTGATGGACAGATTCGAATATCTGGTCATCTCGAATCTATTGATAGAATCGAGAAACCCATGATCAGATTCGAATGTCCATTATCAGATTCGAAAGGCCGACATCTCTTTTTTTTTTAACAAAAATCCAAGATTTTAACCATTTTGAACTAGGTAAATCACATACTTTAGTTCAACTAAGTTCTAATCACTGATTTATGCCTTTAATTTGATATTTTATAGGTTTTAACTTAGTTATTTATAAATAACCCTATTTTGACCAATAAAACATCAAAATGTGATGTTTAAGCCCAAATTTGTGTATGAAACCACCAAAATCTTGTACAATCATGTTGCTTATACCTAGATTTGAAAGTAGAATCGACCACAAAAGCTTTAGAATCGACGAAATGTCGTTTAGTGGAAATACGATAGACTCGAGAATAGATTCGAGATCGCCAGTGACAGATTCGAGAAATCAGATTCGAGAACAGTGAGAAGTAAATGGTTTCACTGTGGACCTTTATATACTAACTACCTTCGAGTCTATGTGTAGATTCGAGTCTACTGACAGATTCAACTTTTTCCAACTATTTTCTACTGTGTAGTGTAACCAGATAAACTATGCCAAATCTTTTACCCTAAGCTCAGATATTTCACGCATTGTATATTTTATCCAACTTTGAATGCACCCTCAGTAACTTTTGACCTTTTACCTAAGTAAAAACTAAACTATACGAAAATAAAATAAAATAAACTAAGGTAAAAATAAAATAAAATAAAATAAAATTTTGACTAAAAAATTTAATCTAGACTTAAGTTATAATAATAAATTTACAAGCTAAGCTAAATACCAAACAACATATTTTTGGTGAGTATAGTCTAAGAAAGGTTCAATCAGATAGCGATGTCCGACACTAACTTTCAGTACTTAAACTTTCACTCTTAGGAATTTTTTGAATTCCTTTGATTGTTTGTCGTGACATACCCACTTAGCCGATTGTTGGTATTTTACCCTGTTAAACACTCTACATTTCGGAATATCCCTTGGCCTTTTTATTTATCAGGAAATTATCTTACGTGACTCAGACATAGACATACTTTTATGATCAAGGCACACAGACAAAATTCTAACTTGTTGGTATTTGCAAACTTTCTTTAAAAGACAAACATCGGACACAGGTCTGTATTCTCATACAACAAAGTGTCTTAGTTCGACTTAAGGTTTAACTTTAAAGTTAGCAGATAGCGGTGACAGGTCTATACTGACGTACAACAAAGCGACATGTCTGCTAACCCGAATCTAAACAGAGACAACAGGTCTGTACTTACGTACAACAGAGTTGCATGTTCTCGACTCTCAGTTTTTCATGATATTTCTATTCTTTCCATTTTCAGACGTATTTGATGTTGCTATACATCCCCAGAAAGTTTGCATACCTCATTTAGACTCAATGTTTGTATGTCTTGTACATAAAAATTAAGACCGATTGGTCGTACATCTAGGTTAGTGACACGCTTGACTTTTTCTAGAATATTTTATTAGCCTTGAGATTCCCTATATGTATTATGCCTACCAACACATCGAACTAAATAAAGTATAACACTTAGGATTTAGTTGCATTATGTGTGAAAGCCTAAATACTTAGAGTCTGTAACGACGGTGCTAATTTTCGTCACTTTGAACCTATGTATCTAAGACTTAACTCCTTTTCTGATATTCTCCTTTTTTTTTTTTTTGTATTTTTGTAATTTTCTCTCTTTTTTCTTTTGTTTTTCATAGCAAAACGCATTAAACTAAGCTATCCTACTAACTTACTAAAAATAGAAACTTACTAAAAATAGAAACTTACTAAAAATAGAAACTTTCCTAAATTAGAAACTTTCCTAAATTAGCAGACTACTGTAAAAAGAAAGAAATATAACAACTATAAAAGGAAATAAAATACTACTAAGGTCAATTTACTTTGGGTTGCGCATTCCATTAAGTTGAATTAAATACTCAAATCGTGACTTATCAAACGCTTTGGTAAATAAATCAGCATTATTATCTTCAGTTGCCACCTTTACCAGTTTGATTAAGTTCTTTTCAGCACAATCACGAATAAAATGATGTCTTATGTCTATGTGCTTTGTTTTACTGTGTTTAACTGGATTATTTGTTATCGCAATAGTAGATTGATTGTCTATCCTAATTGGAGTTTGAGTATAAGCCAAACCGTAATCCCGCAATTGTTGTTGTATCCACAGAACCTGTGAACAGCAACTACCAGCAGCTACATACTCGGCCTCGCACGTTGACACGGCTACCGATGTTTGTTTCTTGCATTGCCAGGACACCAATCTCCCTCCGAGGAACTGACAACCTCCAGTCGTTGATTTGCGCGTCAAGCTGCATCCTCCGTAGTCCGAATCTGTGAACGCTTCCAACTCTAGATCTCCCTCCGCGTGATACCAAAGTCCCAGCTTCGGTTTCGACTTGAGGTATCGTAGAATCCGCTTCACAGCTTTCATATGCATCTCCTTCGGATTCGCTTGAAACCTAGCACAAATACAAACAGCAAACATAATATCAGGTCTTGAAGCAGTTAAATACATAAGTGACCCAATCATGGCCCGATATAAAGTCGGATCCACATCGGTATCACCATCAGTACCCGGCCCGAGATTGTGATTCACTTGAATCGGCGTGCTGAAGTGGGCAGTCAACTTTGTTCCTTCCATCCCAAACCGTTCCAATATGTCATAGACATACTTGGTCTGATGGATAAACATGCCTTCCTTCTTCTGGTCAACTTGTAACCCCAAAAAGAAATTCAACTCCCCCATTGCACTCATCTCGAACTTAGACTTCATAACCTTCTCGAAATCTTTGCACATCTGTTCGTCTGATGATCCAAAAATGATATCATCTACGTACACTTGTACCAAGATAAAATGATCTCCCTTTCTCTTCACAAATAGAGTACTATCTATCCTACCCCTCTCAAAGCCATTTTCTAAAAGATGGTTGGATAGAGTCTCATACCATGCCCTAGGTGCCTGATGTAATCCATAAAGAGCCTTATCTAATCGATATACTCTATCAGGATATTTAGGATCTGTAAACCCGGGCGGCTGTTCTACATACACCAACTCCTTCACTTTCCCATATAGGAAAGCACTCTTAACATCCAGTTGATATACCTTAAATCCTTTGAAGGAGGCAAAAGCTAAAAACAACCTAATTGCTTCTAACCTTGCTACTGGTGCAAACACTTCGTTGTAATCGATTCCCTCCTCTTGGTTGAAACCCTTTACAACTAATCTCGCCTTGTTGCGCGTGACTATACCCCGATCGTCTCTCTTGCACTTAAAAACCCATTTGGTTCCTATTGCAATCTCCCCTCGAGGTAACGGAACTAACTCCCACACTTCTAGTTTCCTAAATTGTGACAGTTCTTCCTGCATCGCTTCAACCCAGGAGTTGTCCTTAAGTGCCATTTGCACATTTTTTGGCTCTACTTGCGATATGAAACACGAATATAGACGTGTGTGATATGCCTCGGAGTCGTTTATCATCGACAACAACACAGTGTTGTTATTTACACTACTCCGAGTCCTCACACCCTCGTTAGGATTTCCTATGATGCTATCTATTGGATGGTTCTTGTTAATCCTAGAGGTCTCTATTTCATCAACCCTTAGATTATCTCCTAAGTTGGATCCTATTTCACCTAAAGGGGGAACAGGCTCAGCTTCCACATTTTCTTCCTCACGGACGTTTTCCTCAGAGGCAGAACTTGATGCTTGAGTCTGATTCTCAGTGTTAGGTTCTTCTGGATTAGCAACTTCTGGAGACCCATCTACAGTCGCAGTAGGCTCGGACGTAGATTCGAACGTGGTCCTTGGAAAAATATGGCCATCGTCATTTAGGTGCAACGTCGCCATGTCTTTATCAATTGTACCTGCAGTATCATCCAAAGGAATGTTAAATGACTCAAATAACTTATCATAGTCAAATATCCATTCCGGACCAGTTTGGGGTTCATGTGTATAACTTGTGACTTCAATATTATACACAATCTCCACAGTACCACTCCTTTTGTTAAAAACCCGTTTGTTTGGTGAGTTTGGCACATAACCTAGGAAATATCCTTCGTCAGCCTTTTCACCAAACTTCGGTTGATGTTTTGACCTTAAAAGTGTGCATGGTACTCCAAACGGTTCGAATCCGGTTAAGTTAGGTGGCCTTTTATTCAAAATTTCATAACATGTTTTGTTCAATGATTTGACTGTGAGGACTCTATTTAAAATATGGCACGCGGTATTCACTGCCTCCCCCCAAAACATGGTAGGAAGCTTTGAATCCGAAAGCATAGTCCTTGCAGCCTCAATCAATGTTCTGTTTTTACGTTCGGCCACCCCATTCTGTTGAGGTTCATATGGTGCACTGAATTGATGCACGATGCCCTTTGATAGGCAATATACACCAATTACAGAGTTTTTAAATTCAGTCCCATTATCACTACGAATATGTTTAACCCTTGTTCCGTAGGAATTCTCCACTTGGTCTAAGAACCCGATGAGCTTTGTAGCCGTCTCGTCCTTCGTACCTAAAAAGAAAACCCAAGAAAACCGTGAGTAATCGTCAGTGATAACTAAGCAAAACCAACTACCTCCTATACTCCTTTTGTTGATAGGGCCAAAAAGGTCCATATGCAACAAATCGAATGTCGAGGTTATGGAGTTCAGCTTCTTGGACTTGTGTGTCTTTTTATGTTGCTTGCCCTTCATGCACGGTAGACACTTATCCTCAAATTGAAAGCTCTTCAGAGGCACACCTTGCACCAAACCATTCTTCGTTATGTAGTTCATTTTCCTTAGGTGCAAGTGAGCCATGCGTCTGTGCCACAAAACCGATTCCGTCTCCGAAGCTTTTGATAGTAAGCAGATCGGACCCATCGAATTATCTGGCTTGTTCATATCGAGCATGTACAAGTCATTCTTCCTTGGAGCCCGCATCAATATCCAATCTTCAGGTATCTTGAATCCCGGCTTGAGCACTAACGCCTCAGTGTCAGTAAACAACACTGAGTTCTTCTTATCACAGATTTGAGATACACTAATGAGATTATGAACCAGTTTATCAACGTGATAAACTTGATCCAATGTAATCGTCCCATTAGTGACTTCTCCAGTTCCAGTGATATTTCCTCCTTTGTTGCCCGCGAATGATACAAATCCCCTATTACCCCCCTTGAAGTCTGTGAGAAGACTTCTTTCCCCCGTCATATGCCTGGAGCAACCACTGTCGACGAACCACTTGTTGTTTGGACCGGTAGTTATCTCCTGCACATGAAAGAAAATAGGTTAGTTATCACGGGGAACCCAAGCCATGACTGACTTGGTAATACCATTCTCGTCCACATACTTGAACTCTTTCAAGTACCCATCTCGCCTTTCAGGTGACTTGGGCCTTTGAACTGAATTCTGTTGTGGTGCCGAGTGATTTAGATTCACTCTTTGCCTTTGAGTAGGCATTTGTTGTGGTGCTCTAGAATAAGTCTTATTATATTGCATTTCAGACTGTGATCCCTGAGCTTTTACCGGAACATATTGTCTAACAGGAGTATGTGACCTAACTGGAGTGTGTGACCTGCTAGGTGTTGTGCTCCTATAGACTTGTTGAGGTGCTGACCTAGATTGATTAAAGACACGATTCGGTGAATTTGTCCTAACCACTTCTTTTGGTCCAACCTTAACCGGTGTTTGTTTCACAACAGGTTTTGGTGCGACCTGCACAGTTTTCTCGGTACTCTGAGAACTACTAGTGCTCGCCACACTTGGTGAGGGCTTAACAGGTGTTGGATTCACTGTCTTAGGTGTAACATCAGCTTTCCTATTTGGACAGTGAGAAGCAACATGCCCTTTCTCGTGACATCTAAAGCAAGACATCTTATCCATGGACTTTTTGGTTGGTCCCTTAGATCTAGGTGTCTCACTAGTGTCTATTACCTTTGGTACATCTACAGTGTCTGTCTCTTCGACCTGGTCAGCCCATGAAATTTTCTGTGTTCCTGCAGGTGTTTCACTGGAGGAAGACACAAATTTCACTTTCTTGACCTTGACGGTTGAGTCAGTCACCTTAGGTGTATTTTCAACTTTAGTCTCAGGTGTAGGTTCAGGTAGGTCCTCTAAAACTACTGACTTGTCAGTTTTCTCCTGAGGCTGAGGCACATAGATATCATTGAAAGGTGGAGGAATTTCATGAAAACCTAGACCTACAGGCTTCTTAGACTGTCTTTGGGCATCTAAGACTTTCCCTAGGTTTAGGCTCGAATTCCTAAACTTTTCCAGCTTGCTATTTGCCTCGGCTACCTTAACCTTGGTCTCGGCTAGCTCTATGTCCTTGTCTTTCAGACTTTTGGTCAAGGCCTCTACGTGCTCATACATAAGTTCTATCCTAACACACTGCTCACTCAGTTTGTCTTTTAGAACGATTACATCTTGAGCATCAGCCTTAAGCTTTTCTTTTAAATCTTGTTTTATATCATTTAGACTAGCATTTTCTATTTTTAAGTTTTCATTTTGAGCAGCTATGGTCTTATGTGAGTCTAAGACTAGATTTAACCTATCGTTAGAACTAACACATAAAGCACATAAATCACGAAATAGAGAAATAGAAAGACTAACCTTAGAGTTATCAGATTCCACGTTGGCCATCTGAGCAGCAAACTCCAGCACGGTCTGATCATTCGCCTTCTCTACCCACATCGGACTGTTTTCCCTTGTGGTCTGCTCATCTTCATCACAACCATTCTCCGTAACTTCAGCCATGAAAGCTCTAGCGTTGGACTCCGGATGTGAACTCCAGTCATAGGAACCATCTAGCTGTCTGTCATAAGTGACATTGGATATCAGACCCGCTAGATTGGCCTGACTAGATGAGGAACTCGGAAGGTATCTCTGTTGGGACTGACTTTGGTACTGTCCTTGATGCTGACTCTGCCCCTGGTATGTCTCTACCTTCGGTCTTTGACACTCCCTCGCGAAATGTCCCAATCCCTGACAGTTGTAGCATTTCACCTTGGACTTATCAAATCCTATCCCCTTGTTATTCATCTGGAGATTCCTCCCAGTTCTCTTTATGAATCTCTTAACCCTCTGGGTAACCATGGCCAGTTGCCATTTCAGATCCATTTCCTCTAAGTCATCAGGGTCGACCTGATCGTAATCTTCATCCCAAAGAGCCGGATCATTAATCTTCCCTTGAACGCAATTTCCGTATGCGGCCACAAACGAAGCAAGCAGATTCAGATGTTCTTCCGCCGACTTTGCGCTCATTGGCATCTTCGAATAGCTCTGACTGGTCGATGCCTGTTGGACTTGAGGTTGCGGTTCTTCCGATCTTCCTAACCCTAAGAACGCGCGATTCAGTGAGTCTTCGGACTCAGGTGGCGATGACGTTTCTCCGGTGAAAAACGCTGTAGCACTCTTCTGATCAGCTGTCACTGATGATTTTGATGTCTTTCCAAAATACATAGCCGGATTTTGGACTTGCTCGTAATCAGTCTCAGCCTTTATCATTTCGAAGTGATATGCCCTCAACGTTCCCACGATGTCATCCAGTGATTGAGCATAATATTTATCTTCATTCAGCTTAATCATTGCCACGTACATAGCCCATTTGGCTGGTAGGGCATCAAGAAGCTTGTTGTTCTTGTCAGTGTCAGAATACTCAATGCCATGACTTTCAAGCTCTGTTATCAGATGATAGAATCGTGTGATAATATCATCCAACTGTTCATCCTTAAGAGCCTTGAAAATCGCAAACTGTTGGGTCAACAGCTCTGTACGCGTTCTTCGTACCCGTGGATTACCCTCACACCTTTTCTGGAGAGACTCCCAAAGTTCTTTCGACGTCCTCTGAGTCCGAAATGTGTGCAAGATATCTTGAGGTAAAGCCATTCGGATAATGGAGAAAGCTTTGTTTTCGGCTTCAAATAATTTCTTGTCATCTTCTTTCATCATTTGATATGACAAGACCTTTTGACGGCCTTCAACCTCAGAAACTGGTGGAATGTACCCTTCATCAATGCACACCCACATGCGCATATCGTTGAATCGTACAAAATCCGTAAATCTGTCCTTCCACCAGTAGTAATCCTCAACTTTCATCAGCTTAGGTGGTGCATTGGCCTTCCCAACTTCGTGATCCATCTCAAGGAATTTCTGAAGGTTTGACATCTTTTCTGATACCACTTGTAAGGTCTACCAATGCAAGATCTATCTAGACGCGGATCCGTTAACGAGTGCGGAATCCTCGTTGACGGTTAGACGGACAACTCTCAACCAACGGAACACGGAGACTATTAGACGCTGAACGAACGACACACGAACGATCCTACGTACTAATTCTCTCCGAAACGGGACTCACCTAGCTGATAAACTCGAGATCGCCTATTGCTTAATTCCGCACGAATTCTGCCAAAGGTCTGCTAATGATTCGAGTCTATCCCTAATTATAGACCCTGATTCGAGTCTGTTGTGGGCCAACCTCGAATCTGGCCTAAGGCCCTATTCGAATCTGTCCATCTGACAGATTCGAATCTAACCTATATTCGAATCTATGGATACATTCGAATCTATCACAGATTCGAATGCCTTCCTTAACCTATTCGAATCTAGCCAATTGCACTTAAACACTTAAGTGATGAAACTTATGTTTTAACTTATGCTTGACATAATCTTTGATCTTTATGTTTGAACTTCTTGTAATATGTTACATCAAGTTCAAACACACAATCAATAACAGACAAACACATATTAAACATATATATCAAAATACTGGTTAACTCAGAATATTACTTAAATCATAATCGATTAGACTGCTATCGTCACACAGGGTGTACCAACAGGCATCTAATTTTACAAGAAGAAGAAAAAGAAGAGGAGGAATCTCCTGAAGCTACTATTACTACAGCAGCTAAAGAAAAAAAAAAGCAGCAGTTGATCCTCAACAGCAGAAAGCAGCAGACCTCAAGTTTCACAAAGCCAGGGCCAAGGAAATGGGTCTTCCCTTGGACAAGAATTTTGAGTTCATGGATGAACAACTTCAAGCCCTGGAAGCTCTAAGAATAGAAGAGGCCTCTGCCAAAGCTTCCAGAACTTTTGCAATTCAAGAGGCAAGTAAAATCAAAATGCCCTCTCTGGATGTGCAAAAGAAACTGATGGAAGCTGCTAAGGAATCAGCAGGAGAAAAGGAAAGTGAACAGGTTAAGGGTGCTCTGGTCTCTGTGACCAAACCAAAACAAGCATCCTCTACAGGGGCCCAATTCCATTTTGACAACTTGGCAATGAGAAAGTTTCAGGATGTAGCTGATAGAAGGCTTGCCAAAGAAGTAATCGTCAAAGCTGTTCCCATATCAAGAAAAGGCAGTCAGCGGAAATTGAAAATAACCAGGATGGGTGTAACAGGCCCAGAACTGGACACTTATGACTACACTGATGTTGCACAGATGGGGTACAGGGAATCGGTTGAGTTGGCAGTTGCTCTGAGCGAATCTAAGTCAGAAAGGGCTAAGACTGTCAGGGCATATGTCAAAAAGCTGATGGAGAGAGTGAAGGATCTTGGCTTAATCTCAAAAGAAGTTAGTGAAGGTGTCTATGTGACACAACCCAAAATAAAGGCCGGGAGGACAAGGAAGGATACTGAGCTGGAGGAACTCCTCATTATGATTGAACATGGTGATATCGTTGTAGAAATCAAAGAAGTAAACCACAGTCTGCCTAAGGGAGTAGAATTTGAAGATGGCAAGCTGATTGAAGAGCCTGAACTGGGGGTATTTTTTGTTGATCCCCTGACACAGAAGAAATGCTTTCAAAGAGCATCTGATCTTCACAAAGTAGGCCTCAAACAGCTTGTGGCATTCAGACTGTCAAACTCTTTTAAGCAATCCGTCAAATGGAGAGCAGCTATTTGGGATCAGCTTAGAGGATTCCATGAAAGAGGAGAGCTCAATCATCTAAATTTTATGTTACTTAGATTTGAAATTGAAGAATTGGATGAAACCAGAGAGCACCTGGAGAAAATGTTTGAAGAAGGAATCCCACCACCACTATCTTGAAGTCCATCTACCATCAGGGTAGGTGAAGAATGGAAGCTGTCCATCTGTTGGACAGGCTTGCCATTATCTGCTCCCAACACCAACAGTCCAAAACCTTCTGTTACATATGTTGTAACTTTATCTATTTACATTAGTTGTAATATACATTAGTACATTAGTTGTACTCTTGTAAAAACATGTGTTGTTGCTATGTAATCAAAATCAGTATATATAAACTGATCTTTTACTTTACTTTGATGTTGTAAATTTATTTCAGCAAATGTACTGTAAAAATATATAGTGTTTTTTGATAAGGCCAGCTTAACCTGGTTATTGCAAATAGGGGGAGATTGTCAGGCACAATAAAGGCCTCAGTTAATCCTGTTCTGCATCTAAGGGGGAGATTCTTAATCAAACCTGTTGATGCACTTGAAAGGTATAATTTAAGGCCTGTTTATGCCTTAATGAAACCTGTAAATTAATTTGCAATATCAGTTAAAGCTGTTCTATGTGTTGCATGTGTTGCAACAAAGGCAGTTTGTCCAAGCTGTTCAGTCTGCTGAACAGGCTGGCCATAAATTGTCTACGCTGCTCTACACTGGTGAGCAGCTTGGGCAGTTTACAAGTGTTCTGTTCTTTGTGAACAGAACCTGTTCTTTGTGAACAGGTTAAAACACTTTATGGAATATGTTTCCAAGTCCTCATGTATTGTTTTTGGCTACAAGATCAGTTACAAAGTCGAAGATAAAGTGGAAAACAGAACTGCTCAGCCTGCCCAAGCTGTTCTGTCACATGAAGACAAAATGATATTTGATAAAGGGTGACAGACCTTTTCTTATATCAAAATAGGCCTCAACAAAGGAAGAAAGACGCAAAGTTGACATTCCTTATTTAGTTAAAGCTTATGCAACAGTAGACAAAGTGAAAAGACAAAAGTTCTACCAACATGAAGACAAGTCTGCTTTTCAGAATGTGCAGAAAAGTTATGTTGTCTTTTTAACAAGACATTCCACCTTATTCCTTTCATCCAATGAAGAAGCTTCACTTAGGTCCTCCAAGTGAGTATAAAAGGAAACTTCCAAGGATTGAAAGAATAACCAAAAAGCTAAGTGCTGAGCCGAGAGTGTGAAATCAGAACGTGCATTAGAGTGTGTCTTTTCATGCATGCAAGTCTGCTTGAATAAAACAGTGCTTTGTGCTTAAGCTGTTCTTTATCAAGCTGTCCTTCTGAGTCTTGTAACACAGTGAGTGATTCTTAGTGAGTGTATTCATTGTAACTAGTTTAAGTCTGTCTTAGACTAGCTAACATACTGTTGTATCTGTCATCTCAGCTTGAACCTTTCCGCAGTCAAGCTTGTTTGTAATTATCATTTGTTGATAATACATACAAACATTGAGAAAATAGTGTGTAGTTTTTAAATTGCTGTATTCACCCCCCCCCCCCTCTACATCTTAAGGCTATATACTTGGGAAACCTCTCGGGACCTACAAGTTATTTGAGGAACAAACTCCGCAAAGAACGTTTTGGAGTAGCTGAAACTCTTATTATACACCAATGCAATCATCGCCGACTGCATTTTTCATACTATATAGTCAAAACCGGCCTTTTTAGGTGCAAAGCACACCATAATGACGTGTGCCAGGTACCTGTATTGGCCTATCAGGCCACTCTTTATATATGAGGCTTTAGCTATATTCAGTCCATACCCCATTCTTAAAAAGGCTGCTTGCCTTACGTCCAATTTGAAGTCGATCGGCCCTGCCTCTTGCTCGACCGTCCCAAGCTGCAAAACCCTACGCAGCATATCGGCAGAAAACACTAATGGCTGCCCGCCAACCCTTGTCCACAACACCGTCGGCGTCACTGTACAATCCACTTGCAAATGTTCCCAGAATTGTCTAACATATGGTACCACAATCTGTACATTATGAGAAAGGGCATATGACACCCTGGAATTTGCTAAGAAATCCACCATTGGTCGAAACGCCTGAGCTTCAGGAAGCTCCCGATCTGGCGATATGACCATATTGTGCTTCGAAGAAAGCTCTTTCACCCATATCTGCACAATAAACAGTAACATATATTTGAAGTGAAAAAATAAAAATGAAACTTGTTTAGATTCAAATTTGTTTTATTTTGAACTTACAAAGTTCAAAATCCAACACATGTGAATTTCTACAAGATTGAATTTAAAATTATGCAAACATTTCGATTTTAATTGTAAATTCGAATTACATGTTCGAATTTGACTTGAATTCGAGTTTGCTGACAAGTTCAAATTTACTGACAAATTCGAACAAGATGAAAAAAGTCGAAGTCGGTCACTTTCAAACACAAATCCATGATTTAAACCCTATTAGACTTAGAAAATTGTATTCACTAGTCCTGGTAGGTTCTAATCAAAGATATTTGTAACTTATTTGAGGTTTCACCGGTTAAAACTTTTGATTTTGAAACACTAAGTTTAAAACCCTTAAAACCTCAAAATGAGTTGATTTTTGCTGAAATTGAGTCCTAAACTACCTAAATCTTGTATAATACTAATGGTTATACCTAGATTTGGTGGTAGAATCGAACACACGTGAACAAAAATTCGAAAAACAGTGAAAAATTCGAAACGGTAAACTCGAAGTCTAAGTTCGAAATCGATCTGAGCAAGTTCGAAGAACCAAAATCGAATGTAGGTGTCATTAATGAGTCACTGTTGACCTTTATATACCAACCACCTTCGAACTAGCATTAAATTCGAATTTACTGACAGAATCGAATATCTATTCGAATTTATCTTAAATTCGAACATACTTGAAAATTTTGAAAATCTTTGAATAACATTCAACTTTTTCAACTTTTTCAAATCTTTCAAGTAACGGAACAAACAATGCAAAACTTATTCACACAAAGCGATAGATTTTCAGGCAATGTTTGTTTATCAAACTAAAAATGCATCCTAGTAACTTTGACCTTTTTCCTAAAAATAAAACTAAAATTAAAATTAAAAACAAACTAAAATAAAGTAAAATAAAATAAAATTTTGAATAAAATTTAACTTTAAACTACTCTAAAATACTTTAAAATTTACATCCTATACTTAACACTAACAGAATATTTTTGGCGAGAAAGTCAGAGAAAGGTTCAATCAGATAGCGGTGTCAAATATGCACTTTCAGTATCTTACTTTCACACTTAGGAATTTTTTTTGATTCCTTTGATTGTTTGTCGTGACACACATTTCTAGGCGATTGTTGGTATTATTTTCCCTTTAAACATGTTACACTTTGGAATATTCCTTGGCCTTTTCATTTATCAAGAAACTACCTCACGTGTCTCACACTTAGACATACTTTTATGATCAAGGCATACACACAATGATTATAACTTTTCGGTATTGCAAATTTTCTTTAAAAGGCAAACGCAGGACACAATTCTGTATTCACATGCAACAGATTGTCTTAGTTTGTCTTAAAGTTTATTTTAAAGCTAGCAAGACAGCGGTGACAGGTCTATACTGACGTACAACATAGCGACTTATCTTGCTAACTCGAGTCAAACCAGAGGCAACAGGTCTGTACTTACGTACAACAGAGTTACTTGTTTTGACTCTCAATTTAGTATCATGACTTTTCTATTCTTTTCTTTTCTTTAAGATGTATTTGATGTTGCTATACATCCCCCAGAAAATTTGCATACCTCATTTAGAATCAATGTCTGTATGTCTCTAATATAAAAATTAAGACAATTTGGTCATACATCTAAGTTAGTGACACGGCTGACTTTTTCTTGAATATTTTATTAGTCTTGAGACTCCCTTTGTGTATTTTGCCTACCAACACATCAAACTAGATAATGTATTTCACTTACAATTTTTGGTGCATTATGTGTGAAAGCTTAACACTTAGAGATTGTAACGACTGTGCTAATTTTTGTCACTTTGAACCTATGAATCTAAGACTTAACTCATTTTCTATTATAAATATTTTTCTTTTTTTGTTTTTTTTTTTGAACTTTTATGTTTTTCTCTTTTTTTCTTTTGTTTTTCATAAATAAAAGTAAGAAAATAAACTAACCTACTAACTTACTATAAAAGGAAATTTTTCTAAGCTACTAAACTTACTATAAAAAGAAAGAAATTCTACTAAGGTCAAGTTACTCTGGATTACGCATTCCGTTTAGTTGAACTAAAAACTCAAAACGTGACTTATCAAAAGCTTTGGTAAATAAATCAGCATTATTATCTTCCGTTGTAACTTTTACCAGCTTAATTAAATTTTTTTCAGCACAATCACGTATAAAGTGGTGTCTTATGTCTATGTGCTTTGTTTTACTGTGTTTAACTGGATTATTGGTTATTGCAATAGTTGACTGGTTATCTATCCTAATAGGAGTATGAGTATAAGTCAAACCGTAATCCCGCAATTGTTGTTTCATCCACAAAACCTGTGAACAGCAACTACCAGCAGCAACATATTCAGCCTCGCACGTTGACACGGCTACCGAAGTCTGTTTCTTGCATTGCCAGGAAACGAGCCTCCCTCCAAGGAACTGACAACCTCTAGTTGTTGACTTGCGATTCAAGCTGCATCCTCCATAGTCAGAATCCGTGAATGCCTCCAATTCCAGATCACCATCCGCGTGATACCAAAGTCTCAGCTTCGGTTTCGACTTGAGGTATCTCAGAATCCGCTTCACAGCTTTCATGTGCATATCTTTTGGATTAGCTTGAAACCTAGCACAAATACACACAACAAACATTATGTCTGGTCGAGAAGTAGTTAAATACATGATTGACCCAATCATGGCCCGATATAACGCCGGATCCACATGGGTATCACTTTCTGTACCCGGTACGAGATTATGATTCACTTAAATCGGTGTGCTGAAGTGAGATGTCAACTTGGTTCCTTCCATCCCGAAGCGCTCTAGAATATCGTAGACATACTTCGTCTGATGAATAAACATGCCCTCCTTCCTCTGTTTGACTTGCAAACCCAGAAAGAAGTTTAACTCACCCATAGCACTCATCTCAAACTTAGACTTCATCATCTGTTCAAATTCTTTGCACATCTGCTCGTCTGATGACCCGAAAATGATATCATCGACGTACACTTGTACCAAGATGAAATGTTCACCTTGTCTTTTTCACAAACAGCGTACTATCTATTCTCCCTCTTTCAAACCCGTTGTCTAAAAGATTATTAGATAGTGTCTCGTACCATGCCCTTGGTGCTTGATGTAGTCCATACAAAGCCTTATCTAACCGATACACTCTGTCTGGATACTTCGGATCAGTAAACCCGTGTGGTTGTTCCACATACACCAGTTCCTTCACCTTCCCATAAAGAAAAGCACTCTTTACGTCAAATTGATAAACCTTAAAACCCTTGAAGGACGCAAAGGCCAGAAACAAACGGATTGCTTCAAGCCTTTCCACTGGCACAAATACTTCATTGTAATCGATTCCTTCTTCTTGGTTGAAACCCTTTACCACAAGCCTTGCTTTGTTGCGAGTAACTATACCCCGATCATCTGTCTTGTACTTAAAAACCCACTTGGTTCCTATTGCAAGTTCTCCTCGAGGTAACGGAACTAACTCCCACACTTCAAGTTTCCGGAATTGTGACAGTTCTTCCTGCATCGCTTCAACCCAAGAGTTGTCTTTTAGTGCCATTTGCACATTCTTCGGCTCTACTTGTGAGATGAAACATGAATACAGGCAAGTGTGAAAAGCCTCGGAGTCATTGATCATCGACAACAACACTGTGTTATTATTCAAACTACTCCTAGTCCTCACACCAGCGTTTGGATTTTCTATGATGGTCTCAATCGGATGATTCTTATTAATCCTTGATATTTCTATCTTGTCAACCCTAAAATTATCTCCTAAATTTGATCCTATTTCACCTAGCGGGGGAACGACTTCAGACTCTACATTTTCTTCCTCATGAACATTGTCGTCAGAGTTAGAACTTGTTGTCCGATTTTCGTTTGTAGGAAACTCAGAATCATTTTCTGATGGAGACCTATCTTCAGTTGTTGTAGGCTCAGATGTTGATGGAAAGGTCGTCCTCGGAAAACTTTGACCCTCGTCATTCAGATTTAATGACGACAAGTCCTGTTCTATTGTACGTGCATTTCCATCCAAAGGAATGTTAAATGATTCAAACAATTTGTCATAATCAAAAATCCATTCCGGACCAGTTTGGGGTTCATGTGTATAACTTGTGACATCAATGTTATACACAATCTCTACTGTACCATTTGATTTGTTAAAAACCCTTTTATTTGGCGAGTTCGGCACATAACCTAGGAAATATCCTTCGTCAGCCTTTTCACCAAACTTAGGTTGATTTTTTGTTTTTATTAATGTACATGGTACCCCAAATGGTTTGAAGCAGTTAAATTTGGTGGCCTCTGATTCAAAACTTCATTACAGGTTGTGTTCATTGATTTGACAGTAAGGACCCTGTTTAAAACATGACACGCGGTATTCACTGCCTCCCCCCAAAACATGGTAAGAAGCTTTGAATCCGAGAGCATGGTCCTTGCTGCCTCAATCAAAGTCCTGTTTTTCCGTTCTGGCACTCCATTTTGTTGTGGCTCATATGGTGCACTAAATTGATGCACTATGCCCTTTGATAGGCAATATACACTAACAACCGTGTTTTTAAATTCTGTTCCGTTATCACTCATGATACGTTTAACCCGCATTCTGTATGAGTTTTCCACTTGGTCTAAGAACCCGATTAGCTTGGCAGCTGTCTCGTCCTTTGTACCTAAAAAGAAAACCCAAGAAAATCGTGAGTAATCATCAGTAATAACCAAACAATACCAACTACCACCTATACTCCTTTTGTTGATTGGTCCGAACAGGTCCATATGCTACAAATCAAACGTGGCAGCTATTGAATTCTGAGTCTTGGACTTGTCTGCCTTCTTGTGTTGTTTTCTTTTCTTGCACGGTAGACACTTGTCCTCAAACTGAAAACTCTTCATTGGAACACCTTGCACCAATCCATTTTTCGTAATGTAATTCATTTTTTCTGAGGTGCAAGTGTGCCATGCGTCTCTGCCATAAAACCGATTCAGTCTCTAAAGCTTTTGATAGCAGCCAAATTGGTTCCGGCTTGTTCATGTCGAGCATGTACAGGTCATTCTTCCTTGGAGCCCTCATCAGTATCCAATCTTCAGGTACTTTGAATCCCGGTTTCAGCACTAACGCCTCAGTATCAGTGAAAAGTACTGAGTTCTTCTTATCACAGATTTGAGATACACTAATGAGATTGTGAACCAGCTTATCAACGTGATAAACTTGATCCAGTTTGATAGTCCCATTAGTGACCACTCCAGTACTGGTGATATTTCCTCCTTTATTACCAGCGAACGATACAAATCCCCTATTCCCTCCCTTGAAGTCTGCGAGTAGACTTCTTTCCCCAGTCATGTGCCTCGAGCAACCACTGTCAACGAACCACTTGATGTTTTGACCTGTAGTTATCTCCTGCACAAAAAAGAAAAGACGTTAGTTATCACGGGGAACCCAAGCTATGACTGAATTGGTAATACCATTCTCGTCAACATACTTGAACTCTTTCAAATACCCATCTCTCCGTTCAGGTGACTTGGGTTTTTGATTTAGAGCCTGTTGTGGTGCAGAGTGATTTAAGTTCACTCTCGGCCTTTTTGTAGGCATATGCTGTGGAGCTCTTGAATAGTTTCGATTGTAAGGCATTTCCGATTGATATCCCTGAGCTCTACCTGGTGATTGATGTCTTACAGGAGTGTGTGACCTAACCGGAGTCTAGGCTCTGCTAGGTGTAACTCCTATAATTTTGTTGCGGTCTTGACCTAGATTGATTAGTGACTCTATTTGGTGAATTAGTCCTAATCACTTCTTTGGTTCGACCTGACACAGGTGTTTGTTTCACAACACTTTTTGGTGTGGCTTGCACAGTTTTCTCGGTGTGATGAGAACTACTTGTGCTTGCAACACTTGTAGAAGCTTTATGTTGTTCCGGCTTTCTAGTTTTGGGTGTAGAATCTACCTTCCTATGTGGACAACTAGAAGCAATATGTGCCTTTTCATGACATCTAAAGCAAGACATTTTGTCAATCGACTTTTTATGTGTGCCCTTTGACTTAGCAGTCTCACTAGTGTCTTGTTCTTTCGTCTCATCTATAGTGACTTGATCCTCCTCTTGATCATTAAAGTCAATTTTGGCTTGTCCTACAGGCTTATCACTAGAGGATGGCACAAATTTGACCTTCGTAATCTTGACATTATTACTAGTCACCCTAGGGTCTTTTTCCTTAACTGGTTCAGACATAGGTTCAGGTTCTACCTCTGAGTCAACTGGTTTTTCAGTTTTCTCCTGAGGTTGAGGTACAAAGTTATCATTGAAAGGTGGAGGACTCTCATGATACCCTAGACCTACAGGTTTCTTAGACTGACTTTGTGCATCTAAGATCTTCCCTAGGTTGAGTGATGAGTTCCTAAACTTTTCCAGTTTATCATTTACCTCGGCTACCTTAACCTTAGATTCAGCTAGCTCTACTTATTTGATCTTAAGCTCTTCGGTCAATGCCTCAACATGCTCATACATCAGTTCTAATCTAACACACTGCTCACTCAGCTTGTCTTTCAGAACTATGAAATCTTGTGCATCTGCCTTAAGGTTATTCCTAAGGTCTTCCTTGATATCTAATAGGCTAGCGTTGTCTGATTTTAAGGATTCATTCAGAGCTGTTATAGTTTGATGTGATTCTAGTAATAAGTTTAATCTATCATTAGATGTAGCACACAAAGCACATATATCACAGAAAATAGAGAAATTCAGAATTACCTTGGCGTGATCAGATGCCACATTGGCCATCTGTGCGGCGAACTCCAGAATCGTCTGATCTTCTGACTTTTCTACCAACATAGAACTGATATCATTCTGATTATTGTCCCCTGTCTTTTCCTCTGCTCCGACACTTCCAGTCTCGGTTACTTCAGCCATAAAGGCTCTAGCGTTCGACTCTGGATGTGTACTCCAGTCATATGTTCCATCAAGCTGTCTGTCAGATGTGACATTGGATAACAGACCAGCTATATTCGCCTGACTGCTTGAACTACCTTGTTGATATCTCCATTGAGATTGATTCTGGTACTAGTTCTGGTAGTTCTCGACTTTGGGTCTTTGACACTCTCTAGCGAAGTGTCCAAACCCTTGGCAGTTGTAGCACTTAACTTTGGAGTTATCAAACCCAATTTTATTGTTGCTGACACTGAGATTTCTGCCCGTCCTCTTGATGAACCTTTTAACTCACTGAGTTACCATGGCCAGTTGCCATTGCAGATCCATCTCCTCTAAATCATCAGGGTCCACCTGATCATAATCCTCATCCCATAGCCCATGATCATTGATTTTCCTTTGAACGCAATTGCCATAGGCGGCCACAAATGAAGCCAACAGATTCAGATGGTCTTCAGCTGATTTTGCGCTCATCGGCATCTTTGAAGACCCTTGAAATGTAGATGTAGATGGAGTTTGCTTTTCTTCTGGTCTAGAAAACCCTAAGAAAGCCCGGCTCACTGAGTCTTCTGTTTCAACCTGAGTCGATGTTTCACCCGAAAAGAATTCTGTAGCCGTCTTCACGTCACTTGCCCCTGAAGGTTTGGACTTTCCGAAATACATATCCGGATCCTGTACTTGTTCATAATCCTTTTCCTTCTTCAGCATTTCAAAGTTATAGGCCCTCAGCGTTCCTATGACATCTTTTAGAGTTAGCGTATAGTACTTGTCTTCATCATGCTTTATTAGCGCCACATACATTTCCTATTTGGCTGGTAAAGCATCCAGAATATTTAGAATCTTCTCTGTCTCACTATACTCCACATCGTGGTTGTCTAACTCAGTCAGCAGGTGATAGAATCTAGTAATGGTCTCATCCAGCTTTTAGTTTTTCAAAGCCTTGAAAATCGCGAACTGCTGCTTGAGCATTTCCTTTCTATTTTTCCTGACCCTCGGATTACCTCACACCTTTTCTCCAAAGCATCCCACAGCTCTTTTGCTGTTTTTTGATTTCGGAAAGTGTGCAAGATCTCCTGAGGTAATGCCATAGTAATTATTGCGAATGCCCGGTTCTCGGCCTCATAAAGCTTCTTATCATCGTCCTTCATCTTTGGATATGACAAGACTCTTTGTCGTCCTTCAACCTCTGCCGTAGGTGGAATGTATCCCTCGTCTATACAAATCCACATCCTCATGTCATTAAATCTAGTGAAGTCAGCGAACCTATCCTTCCACCAATAGTAATCCTCAAAATTCATCAACTTAGGTGGAGAATTTGCTTTTCCGACCTCGTGGTCCATCTCAATAAACCTTTGTAGACTTTTCATTGTTTCAAAAATTTTTTGAGTTAAAACTTAATTAATTTAATTCGAAATTAATTTAAATTAATTCTTTCGAACCAAAGTAAGTTCGAATTGAATTAAATTTAAACAGGTTTGGAATTAAATTCGATATTAAGTTTGAAGTCCAACTAAATTCGAAATTAATGATAAACTCGAAGGTATATTAAATTCGAATTCCTGAATTCGAATTTAGAGTCACTACAACAAAATGAACCTATAGCAACATGGGAAAAGTGTTGTGTTAGGCCTTAAAAGTGTTGCTATAGGCCTAAGGCGACACTTTATGTAGTGCAACCTTAGCCAACGTCGCCTTAGGTCTAAAGCGACACTTTCACTAGATAATGCAACACTTTTCAAAAGTGTTGCCATTATTTTATAAATGCAACACTTTTTAAATGCAACACTTTTTATATTCTAAAGCAACACTTTTTTGTGTGTTGCCATTATTTTATAAATGCAACACTTTTTAAATGCAACACTTTTTATACTCTAAAGCAACACTTTTAATTTATTGTTACCAACTTATAGCAACACTTTACTTATCAATTGCAACACTTATCAAATGTTGTCATTATGTAAATGCAACACAATTATGAATCTATTGCAACACTTTATTATTGTTTTAAATTACATAAATGCAATACATTCTAGACAAAAGAAACACATTCATTATTTTATAAATTTAATGCAAATACAAATATATATTTAATAGCTTCGTGATAGTTTTTCAACTTACAATTCCATTTAACATAAATAATATCATTTCATAACATATCGATCAAAAGTATTTCAAGTACATAAACGTCTAGAACTAAAATAAGGTTCATCAAATGTATAAGCGATACAACAAAAAAGTAAATTACAATATTAGGAATGCATATTCAATTTCTCTTCTTGTAATTTCTTCCATACGAAATCAACGCTTATCATGACTCTCTTTCTGTCGATCACCTTCACCAAAAATCTGCCCAAAATAGCAATCAACTTTCCTGAAACTGCATAATATGGCAACAAACTTTCAAATTAAGTCAGTTTTCGATGAAACTTTCACAACACCTTAAAAATCTTCTAAAAACAGCATATCTATAAAAATATTACACTTCCCACATTAAATTTGTATTTTTACTAGTTAAACTACAATTCTTTGCATAAAATAACAAAAAACTATCGTTTGACGTCCAACTTTAACGATACTTTTTGTAAGAAGTCTAAAATCCTTAGGAAAGACTAAATATATAAACATATTTCATCATTCATTGATATTTCATACTTTTGGGCATTAAAGTACCAAAAGTTTGTTTAAAATAGCAATGAACTTTCATGTGACGTCGGATTTCGATGATTCTTTTTGCAACACATCCTAAATCCTTTAAAGACATCAAACTTATATAAATATTTCATCATTTATTGTTATTTCGTGATTTGGTATATTAAAGTCTCATTTATTCATTATTTGACTTATAAAAGCCAAATATGAGACTCTTGTTAACTTCATCAATTTTGAAAACTCTATTTAATTTAACCATATTTAAAGTTTAGAATTACATGAGAATAGAGAGTGTTGTGCTCGAATCCTTCCATAAACCAAGAATAGAAATTTGTTGAATCTCCTGCAGAACCAATGTCAATCAGGCTAAGTATGTTGTAGACCTTAAGACCAATTAAGTTTGGCCAATGGCCACTTAATTGTGATCAATTAACGAAAAGCAGGTTGCTGTCCACTAGTTCACAGCTCACATTTTGCCATTTCGTGCCTAGTTTTATGATTGTTTTAATGGCTAAATGTGTGTTTAATCATTAGGAAATTTTTTAGGAATTTATATGCAAGTGTATGAGTCCATAATATGTGTGAGTCAAGGCTTAAACGATGTAATTGCAGCATCGAAAGCATCCATAACAGCAGCTGCATTTTGGTCCTGCTAAACAACACCAATTGTGCTTAAGTGTATGAATTTTTGACCCCATGACAGCCCCCTTAGACCTGAATCTCAGACCCCATGTGCAGCCCCTTCACAACCCTTGCTAGTTCGTGTCCTAAACCCCCCCTAAATGTGTTGTAGTCATGTCTGTCCTTTTTAGCAGAAGCAATTTACATGCATATTCAGCATATTCATATATATATATATATATATATATATATATATATATATATATATATATATATATATATATATATATATATATATATATATATATAAGTGCAGGTGCATCCCAAAACAGGGGAGAAAAGAGGATAATTGGCGAAATAACACTAATTTGTTTCGTACCTGGTATTATATATAGAAGATAACTCATGCCAAAAATCGTTGAAAATCAGGAGGATGTTTTTGCACAAGCTTTTGAAGTGCATCTTCAACTATTTTTTCTCGTTGACTATCAAGGTCTTTACGCATAGCTTCTAATTCTGCCTTTTTCCTTTCATGATCCTCATCAAACTTTCTTCGCATTTCTACCAACTCATTTTTTTCAGCTTCTACATTAGCTTTGAGTGATTCCATGATATCTCCCGAAACCATATATGATGACTCCCCACCATTTGCTTTCTTTATCAACTTATTAGTAACACCTCTTCCATAAAGTCTATAACGTCCATCGTTTTCCTTACTCATGATAGCAATAAACGGATCAATCGAAGAATCACCATCTTCTAGTGGCTTGTAGGTTTTCATGCGCTCCTTCAAGATCATTCAAACAAAAAAATTTAACCCAAACTTACAAGTAATGATATTATTGATGCTAAATATATAGTTATATTATCTTACAATTTTGTTTGATGTATCCTCATATGAATCAACATATGCTCTTCCTTCTTTCCTTTTTCGTGTGCGCTCAAACATTTGGGTCATTGAAGGTGTTGGGTCTTCATGTTTCTACAATTATATAAAAATATATCAACTATAACCTGTCAAGGGGAAATGACATGAAAAACTCGCTACTACAACAAAACAAAATTACCATTTCCTCACGGATCCTAGCAAAACTTTTTGGACCAGCCGTGTGCATATTCTTTTGAGACATACGTATAACCCTTGCAAGCAAACACCGTTTCTGAAAACACATGCATATGTTAGTGAAAACATAAAACTTGTATCATCAAGGAACATGAATTAATTTTACACAAACATATGCAGTAAATAATTTATATATCTAGACAGTTACCATCACTTCTTTCTTATTCCATAAAGTTAGCAAGTCTAGGAAATCCTTTTCTGGAATACTTTTAGGCCGATTCTTCCACCTCGCTTTGTTATCTTTAGCATTGTAAAAGTGTTTTTTCTTGACTCTACACTTGTGACCCCTCCAACTAGCTCCAATAGACTTTAGTACCCATGATTTTGCACCATTAGGGACGTCGTATTTTTCCTTTAAGAAACATAGCAATTTCGTAAGGATACCATGATGCATATTCAACAATAAAACGGGAATAAAACACTTAAAACCTTACCAATACATACTCCCACATCTTCTCCTTGTGTGGCACTTTATGCCATGATTTATAGATTAGTGGTGCGTAATTGTAATTACGAGCTAAAGTACCCAAAAACCGTGAGAATCGTCGTACAATATCCTTCTCCTTCGTTACAGGTCCAATTGGTTGTCCGAACTCATTGCATATGATGACCTCACGTGCATTCGACTCGCGTGTATGTATGCCATGCATCATTGTTTGTCCTCTTTTCTTAGTAATAGAAATCGCTAAATTCCGAAAGTATATATATGATTAGAATTACAATGTTCGAGTGATTTTATATATATGCTAAAGTAATTGGAAATTACCTGCTTGTTTTTCTTATTCGAAGCCTTCAAGTTGTTCTTGAACAGCTTCATCATCCTCAATTTCTAAATCATCCTCACTATCATCACCTTCTATCCCGTTGTGTATGTTATCCAAAATCATCTGCTCTATGTCTACTGCATTCTCATCACCTTTTTCTCTATGACCTTCATTCACATCTGTAATTCTCAAAAAAGTCTGAAACTAGGTTCTACCAGTGCTGCATTTTTTATATGTGGTTGTAGCAGAAGAATCTTTATTATTTTATTGATGTTTAACTAAAGGAGACATCATCAACTTAAAGCTAATGTTTTTAAGCATGTGTAAGTATTTATGCTTTAAGCATGTGTAAGTATTTATTCTCTAATGATCTTGATTTTGTTGTTTTTGCTGCTGTAAAGTGATAGAAACAGAAAGAAAAAAAAATAGTGCAGTGTGTGCGTGTGTTTTGCATGTGGTTGGTAAAAAGGAAGATCCGAGATTCACCAAATGGTATATCTTGGATGTATTAACAAGCAAAACAGCAGAATCAGCCATGTATTAACAGCAGAAATAGAAGAATCAGCCATGTAAAGAATCCTTTGAGCATCTAATTAATGTATTTAGGATGGTGATGCCATCTAAAGAATCAGCCATGGAATTAAACTTGGATCATCATGTAAGAATTTAAAAGTGTATACCACTTCCAGCAGCATATTAGAAGAGTTTGTCCGTACCTTGAATTCTCAGCTGATCACATCGAGTCTGATCATCTCTATCTCCATCACCATCTTGTTCCATATATGATCCATCCATGCCTATCAACGTGAAAAAGTAAATTATTATAAAAAGTTAATTTAATACATGATGCTACTTTCTAATTGATTTGAGCTTGGTTAACCCCAATTAACAGATTTAATCAACTACAATTCGTCACAGTTTTGACCAAAATGTTGGCATTTTAGGCTCTTTTTTATAATTGCCAAACCAAATAAAAAAATGCATTTTTTTAAGTTTTAACAAGTATCAAATATTTGTGTTCTATACGATGATTAAATAGAAACATGATGTTGATTAAATAGTTACTTAGGTGCAGAGTCCATCGCTTCTAATAACGTTAGGTGCAAAGCCTAATTGATGCCTACTTGATTAAACTTATTTTGTTGCTGCTGTCCCAAATTCACAGCACACACACATGCAGCAGAACTAAACAGAAATAGAAACATAAACAGATGCAGAACTGAAACAGAAATAGAAACATGATGTTGATTAAATAGTTACTTAGGTGCAGAGTCCATCGCTTCTAATAACATTGGGTTCAATCTAAAAGTAATGGGAAACATAACAAAAATACTGCAGTGTGTGCGTGTGTTTTGTTGCTGCTGTCCCAAATTCACAGCACACACACATGCAGCATACACATAGATATATACATATATCTATCAGCTGCTGTTTCTGCTTTTGTTTTTATATACATAGATATATAAAAAATGCCTTGACTTAGGTGATAGTTGATTTTGATCCTCAAGGCTGCTGTTTCTGCTTTTGTTTGGACAGCCACACACCCACAAACGTATCATCGAAATCACAGATGCAGAACTAAACAGAAATAGAAACATAAACAGATGCAGAACTGAAATAGAAATAGAAACATGATGTTGATTAAATACTTACTTAGGTGCAGAGTCCATCGCTTCTAATAACATTGGGTTCAATCTACAAGTAATGGGAAACATAACAGAAATAGTTGCTACTTAAAAAATGCCTTGACTTAGGTGATAGTTGATTTTGATCAGATTGTGTTCTATACGATGATTCAAATACTAGCAACGCTATGTACCTTGAAAAGAAAAACCCAAAGGACTCCAAACAAAGGAGCACCAGAACAAAGCCTAATTGATGCCTACTTGATTAAACTTATTTTGTTGCTGCTGTCCCAAATTCACAGCACACACACATGCAGCATACACATAGATATATACAAATACCTATCAGGTGTTGCCCCTGTCCCAAATTCACAGGCACACACTTAATTTATATGATCCTCAAGGCTGCTGTTTCTGCTTTTGTTTGGACAGCCACACACCCACAAACGTATCATCGAAATCACAGATGCAGAACTAAACAGAAATAGAAACATAAACAGATGCAGAACTGAAACAGAAATAGAAACATGATCTTGATTAAATAGTTACTTAGGTGCAGAGTCCATCGCTTCTAATAACATTGGGTTCAATCTACAAGTAATGGGAAACATAACAAAAATAGTGCAGTGTGTGCATGTGTTTTGTTGCTGCTGTCCCAAATTCACAGCACACACACATGCAACATACACATAGATATATACATATATCTATCAGCTGCTGTTTCTGCTTTTGTTTTTATATACATAGATACATAAAAAATGCCTTGACTTAGGTGATAGTTGATTTTGATCAGTCAAGGCTGCTGTTTCTGCTTTTGTTTGGACAGCCATATAATTCTATCAACTATAAAGAAGACAAGAACTCAAATATTGTTTCTATTTCATGTCTTCTCTAAATTTTGTTTCTTAGAGATATGTACCTTGAAATCTCAATTGATCACATCGAGTCTCATCGTCTCCATTTCCATCTTGTTCCATATATGATCCATCCATGCCTATCAACATAAAAAAGCAAATTATTATAAAAAGTTAATTTAAAGAGGATATTTATAGTAAATTAACTTAAATTTGAAAATGACAACATATACCTTCAAGTCTCCTATCATCCTCATCGTCATCAACAAGAAATAATTTTTTTCTTGCCATAGAATCAACCTTCATTGAATTTGGTTTGACCACGTTCCTATCCACTTGTGACCCTTTTTTGTTCTTGATTAGTTCACCCAAAGTATATGGAGCTTTCGTTTTGGTTGCAATGGAATCAGCACGGTCTCCATTTTGATGACAAACTTCCTTTATTTGTAGCGTACGAGAGGTAAGTGGAGCAGTAGTCACTCGTTGTTGCTTTGCTAAATTAGCATATTTATTCATGCACATTGGTGCAATATACCGTGGACGATGTTTCTATACAAATGTACACATTTGTTAGAGAATTACTTTTACAATAATAAACCATCAAGAATTACAAATATGGATACCTTTTGACGGACTCCAACACTTGTAGCCATTTCTTCTTGGTAATCTTCTTCACTATCACCACCAAAATCTGGAACATAGTCTACATCTCTCTCATTTGTAACCTTAGTTTTTTCCTTCCTTTTCTTGTTTTTTTGGCTTTCTACCAAACTTGTAAAAGACTTGGCGATATTTGTAATTCCCAACTCTCGTAGTCTCTCTTGATTCTTTTGAACCCTTTGCATTTTGCTCCTTTCATAATCATTCGCATATCGTTGCGTACTTTGATCTTGCTTATTCTTGTCTCCCATTAGTGACCTGAAAATTCAAAGAATCTACATCAAATTAGATTTGTTACAATATAAGCATGACATTAAGCAAAAAAAACGTTCAAATAACTAATAAGCAAAAAAAAAACGTTTAAATAAGTTATAAAGCAATGCTCATATTAGAAAAGAAAAAACAGGCTTGCTACCATTTCTAAACACAAAACTCATTTCACATATCATTAGGAGCATCTTCTTCCGCTTCCATCCAATCCCATAATGTATCATCATAATCAGACTCATCACTTTGGTTAGTAGCTTCCTCCACTCCACCGAAACTTGAATTTGCATTAACCACAAGAGGAGGCATATTGTTTCTCAACAATTGAGTCTCATCTTCACTTATGTGTGCAAAAGAACCCACCCTATCTTCATTGGGCTCGCACCAATATGTGTCACCAACATTTTCATGAGTTTCCACCTCCAAATCATAAAGATCTCTAGGAACCTTGTACAAAACAAAATGCAAACCTTCTTCTATAGGGTCTGGCACATAGAACACTTGATGTACTTGACATGGCATGACAAAAGGATCATCAGCACTACATGATTTTTTGAAATTAACACAACTTAAACCATAATCATCTTTCTCAGCTTGGTACCACTCGCAACGAAACAAAACAACTTTGAACTTTGACCAGTAATCGAGTTCAATTATTTCTAAAACTCTTCAATAGTAGTCAACATTCCCAAGGACTGGATTTTTGTCTCGGGAGCTTGCAAAACTAGGAGTCAAAGCAGTAAGTGAAACACCGCTATTCTGAGTCTTACATCTAGCATCACGTGATTTCGTATGGAACCTATATCTATTAACATAATACCCTTGGTATCTTCTCGATGTCGGACTAGGTCCTTTAGCAAGCCAAAAGATATGCTCAGGGACATTACTATTCGTAGCTTTGTCTTTCAACCAATTAGCAAAATGATTACTATGGTTTTGTGCTCGTGTCCATCTACTTTTTCTTGGTTGGCTGTCAATATAAACTTGGTGTTCCCTGCATTATACATTCATGATATCGATAAAAAGAAAAAGGGTTTGTATTAGTTTTAATATAATTTATATTGACATATAAGGTTTATAATACTTAATACAGTAAAGAATTTAGATTGGTTACTCACTTGATATACTCATCAACCTCTGCACTATCAGAATTGAATAAGGCATAACGATGTGCTTGCTCACATAATTGTCCATCTAAAGTGAATGTCTTTCCTTTTCTGCGTTTTTTACCTCCCACGGGATGACCTCTATTCACAAATACGGCTCCACCAGATTCATTTGTGTCATCCAAATAATTATCATCTTCTACACGCTTATTCAATCTTGTTATTACTCCTTCATGCATATAACGGGAGCAAAAAGTCAAACATTCTTCGATCAAATACCCTTCTGCTATGGATCCCTCTGGCCGATTCTTGTTTCGCACATACGACTTCAACTTACATAAGTATCTTTCCATAAAAAACATCCATCTATACTGCACAGGTCCACCGAGCCTAACTTCATTTACTAAGTGAATAGGTAAGTGCACCATTACATCAAAAAAAGCTGGCAAAAATAGTTTCTCAAATTCGCACAAAATCTCAGTTATTTCTAATTGCAATTTATCAAAGTCTTGGAGTTTAATTACTTTGCTACACAAGCTTCGAAAAAAAGCACCCAACCTCATCAATGGGATTGCAACATGCTTGGGTAATGATTTTCTAACCGCAACTTCAAGCAAGTGATGCAAGATAATGTGAGCATCGTGACTCTTGTACCCTGAAACTTTCTTTTCTGAAGAATGTACACAACGTGCAATATTTGATCCACAACCATAAGGCAATTTTGTATCCTTCAAAACACGACAAAATATTTCTTTTTTCCTTTGAAGACATAGAAAAACATGCTTTCTCGAATAGAACATGTTTACCATCTTGAGAAAGTTCTGGTTGAAGCTTCTCTTTAATGCCCATTTCCATAAGATCAAATCGAGCTTTCACATGATCCTTTGACTTCCCACTAATATCCAATAAAGTCCCAATCAAGTTATCACAAACATTCTTTTCAATGTGCATCACGTCAAGATTATGCCGACAGGCATTAAATTGCCAATATGGCAATTCAAAAAATATTGATCTTTTTTTCCATGGGTAACTACTATCATTTTTTTCCTTTCGTCCCTTTCCAAAGAGATTTTCAAAATCGGATAATCTCTCAATGCTTCAACACCCGTTAAAGGTTTTGGAGAAATTCGGTCCTCAATTTCACCATTGAAAGCACTCTTATTGCGTCGCCATGGGTGTTGCGTGTTTAAAAATCGACGGTGATCCATGTAACATGTTTTTCGACTATGTTTCAAGTATAGTGAACTAGTCTCATGATTACAACATGGACATGCAAAATTTCCTTTTGTTTTCCACCCTGACAACATTGAATAGGCAGGAAAATCGCTAATGGTCCATGTCAAGGCTGCATTCATTTTAAATGTCTCGTCTTTTGATTTATCATATGTATCCAACCCATCAACCCATAATTCTTTTAGTTCCTCAATTAAAGGTTGCAAGTAAACATCGATATCATTTCCTGGTGATTCAGGTCCAGGTATTAGCAAAGACATCATAAAGTACTCTGGTTTCAATGACATCCATGGTGGCAAATTGTAATTAACCAACACCACGGGCCATGTGCTATGGGCAATGCTCATTGTTCGAAATGGATTAAATCCATCACTAGACAACCCTAACCTCACATTTCTAGGTTCCTTTGCAAAATGAGGATACAAAGAATCAAATTCATCATGATGCCATCTCATAAACTTAGCTGTTTCTGAGCACATATAGAGTCTTTGCAACCTCGGTTTTAAAGGAAAATGCCACACCACCTTAGTCGGTACCTTTGATCTTTTGCTACCTTGTTTCTCTTTTGTTTGATTCCATTTAGAGGTGTGACAAACATGACATGCATCTGCATGTTCTATTCTTTCCAATACAACATACAGTCATTTGGACATGCAGGTATCTTATTGTAATCAAGCCCTAAATCCCTTACAATCTTTTTGGCTTGATTAAAATTTGTTGGACGTTTTGCCTCAGGAATCATCTCTCTTAAAAGTTCCTGGAGATCATCAAATGCCACGTTACTAAGCCCATGAAGCGTCTTGTAAAGAAACAATCTGACAATAAAAGATAGCTTTGAAAAGTTCTTACACCCTGGAAATAACTCTTGCTTCCCCTCTTCCACCAACTTATAAAATTTTTTTGCCTCTTCATTTGAACCTCGTTGCACCCCACTTGTTTCCTCCGTAACACCTCTAAATCTATCATGCATTAACTCACTGATTTCATCATGCATACTTGGTATGTTATCATTCATAACAGTATCGGATCGTGTTAATGAAGGTTCTTCTCCATGGAAAACCCACACATAATAGTTCTCTACAAATCCTTGTCCTTTTAAATGATCAAAAACTTCATCCCTACGATACCAATAACGATTTTGACATTGTTTACAAGGACAATAAATTTGGCTTCCCCTTGCGGCCTTTGCAAATGAAGCATTAAGAAAATCAATAACTCCAGCTTCAAACTCAGGTAACCGTCTAGGTAAATACATCCAGTCTCTATTGTTCCCCATATTTCCAATATCCTGAGGTTAGTATCAAAGAGCTATTGCATTAATAATTTTCGTTATTAAAAAGACGCAAGGAAACGCAACAACACCTAAAGGGGTGTGTGCGTGATCAATGCTTATAATAAGTGTGTTAAGTCCGAGATTTCGGCTGCACATGGGGTCCTAGATTTAGGCCGAATAGGAGGCTGTGAAGACTCCTAAACTCACACAATAATTAGACACATTATATGGTTTGTGCAGTCCAAAAAAACGCAGCAGTCTTTTGTTGTTTTCATGCTGAAACTCTATACTTTCAGCATTTGATTTAGCATCAAATGGACCCCTAAAATAGCAAACAACTCCCTAAACATCTAGCATGCGTTCTACACACACTTAGCCCTTAAAATCAACACCAACATTTTATTAAACGTGACACGGAATGGCTAATAATGTGCTGTGACATTTTTTGCTGCTGTGATGGCCTAATTGATTTGAACACATGCCTACTATGGAACCAAAAGCCAACACCGTAGGAGGTCTAGCTAAATCCTAAGAAATCCAAATTAACACATATGCATACAGTAGCAGTAGTAGATGATAAATCACAATTTGTGTTCATAATGTAATAGGTGCTAAATAACAATGTAACCGGTGCTAAATCACAATTTGTGTTCTATAAAGTAGGAGTAACATGTGTTATACATCTGTGTTCATAAAATAGCATGTGCTAAGGCTAAATATAATCCAAATCTCAATGCATTACAATTATACTCACAGCAGCAACAAAATTATAAATATACATACATACATGTGAACTCACAGCAGATCAGCATTACGTTACATATATATATAATTAAACTCACAGCAGCAACCACACATACATACATACATCTAATTAAACTCACAGCAGCAACAACATTACAAATATACATACATACATGTAAATCGCTAAGTGTAATGTGACTGAGTTTCGGTCTAATTAAACAAGTAGGCACGCAGCAAGCAGACTAGTCGGTCTAATTAAACAGTAACAAGCAATTCCATAACCATGACCCAATAACTATGAATCGATCAATAGAAATAGAGACATGAAAGAATACAGAAATATGAACATAATTAAATCTCGGATTGGGAAATCGATCGAGGAGGAGTAGAACGATAAGAGGGAGAAGGATACCTCCAAAATGAGAAATCAAACGCCACGCAGAAGAGGATACGGTCGCCGGAATCGTGGTCTGATCGATCGACGGGGGAGAGGAATCGCGCGAGAGGTTGAAGATGGAGATCGAAGGTGAAACGTCGGAGGAGATGAGCGCCGGATCGATCTACGTGTAGTTGAAAAGTTTGAAACGGTTTGTTACATACTTTAATATTATATTATATTATAATTATTATTATTATTAAATTGGTAAGTTAAAAGTTAAACTCTTGTAATATATACATACATATACGTGCTTATTTTTTTTTTTAGATTAATTATTATATATTATTGTTTTTCTTTTTCTAACCAATTTAATATCTAAATATTGCCCTCTTTATTTAAAAATAAAACATGTATTATCAAATCTTGTATTTTGTTAATCCTAAGAAATCAGGCATTGAACTTTTATGTGTATTTTTTAATCAAAATTACAAAACAAAAAAATAGTATATTCAACACTTAAAAACATGTCATATTTTTTTCATTATAAATGCAATACTCAAAAAAATGTTTTTTTTAAAATGTGTTGCATTTTTTTCATTATACATGCAACACTCTAAAATGTGTTGCGTTTTTTCATTATAAATGTAACACTCTAAAAATGTGTTGCTTTTTTTTCATTATAAATGCAACACTCTAAAAATGTGTTGCATTTTTTTATTGAAATATGCAACACTTTAAACAAATGTTGCAATTTTTAATAAAATTTGCAACACTTTAGAAAATTGTTGCATTTTTTATAGTTAAAATGGCAACACTTTAAAAAAAGTGTTGCATTAAATCATTATATGCAACACTTTTTGTCAATGTGTTGCTTTAGATCGAACTTAAATAAAAAAGCAACAGTTTTTAAATGTGTTGCATCAAAAGTGTTGCCTTAGCTTCAAAATGTAGTAGTGAGTAAATTCGAAATCTGAGCAAATTCGAATTGGCCAAACTCGAATCAAACCCTAAGGAACTTCGAAAGGAGCGTATTTTACTGACAAACTTGAAATTTGTGAAAACCCTAATACCCCCTTGATGTTCGAGCACCGCAAGTTCGAAAAACGGCTAATAATTCGATTTTTTCAAGGTTTCAGATTAAACCAATATTTTTAAGGCTAAAAATATTGATTTCAACCAAAAACTTGAACTAATGCTAATTATTTTCCGATATCTTACTTGATAAACTCGAAATCCTCCAAAAATGTGATTTTAACCGTCCAAAACGTCAAAAAACCACAGATGTTTCTAGTGAACACGAAGAACACCTCGAACACCCTATTGGCTCTGATACCACTTGTAAGGTCTGCACACTACGGATCTATCTTGACGCGACACCTTCCAACGAGTGCGGAATCCTCGTTAGTGGCTTGACGGATATATCACGCACACCGAAACACGGAGACTACCACGGTGATAGACGAACAACTTAGAACGCCCCTACACGATGATTCTCTCCTCACGAAACTCACTGATTGCAATCAAGTTCGAGATCGCCTTCTGCTAATCGTCTGACTAATTCTGCAAAAGTCTGATAATTAATCGAATTAACCCTTAATTATACTGACAGATTCGACTTTGTCTAGGACAAATTCGAATTTGGCCCAAGGCCTTATTCGAACTTGTCCTCCTAGACAAATTCGAATCTAGACCTAAATTCGAACCTCATCATTCAAACATATGTTTGAACTTATGTTTTATCTTATGTTTGAATTTATCTTTGAACTTTATGTTTGAACTTCATGTTTGAACTTTTTGTAATACATTACACCAAGTTCAAACATACAAACAATCAATCTCAAACATATATCAAACACTTGTTAATATTCAATATCAAGTAAGTTGACTTACATAAAATGCTATCTATACTTAGACTACTATCGTCACACAGGATGTACTAACAGCATAAGCCAACTGTGTGATGCTGGGCTACAAGGTTAACTTTGATGAGCACCTGGGTTACATATTGGATCCCCAAGGCAAAGTTGTGTTGTGTGCTCAACGAAAGAAGGGTGTATATGTTGTGGAAGTGAAATCTGCTGATCCCACAACTGAAACCTGCTTTCTCACAAGAACCAATGCAGACCTGAACTGGTTATGGCACAAAAGCCTGTCACACCTGAACTTCAATAATATGAACAAACTCTGTAAGAGAGAGTTGGTAACAGGTTTGCCTTCTATAACCTTTGTTAAGGATAAACTCTGCACAGCTTGTGAAAAAGGCAAGCAGAGAAAATCATCTTTCAAATCTAAGCATAATTTCTCTATTGATACTCCTCTCTTCTTAATCCACATGGACTTGTTTGGACCAGTCAGTGTCCCAAGTCTAGGTGGAAGAAGATACACTCTAGTATTGGTTGATGAGTTCTCCAGGTTTACATGGGTGATCTTTCTGAAGAGCAAAGGAGAGGCTGCTAGAGAAATCATTGGATTTATCAAGAAGATGAAAATGCTAAACTCTGCTCAAGTAAAGCAGCTTAGAAGTGATCATGGTACTGAGTTCAGAAACAGTACTCTTGAGGACTTCTGTGAAGAAAGAGGGATCTCACAAAACTTTTCAGCAGTAAGAACTCCACAACAAAATGGAGTTGCTGAAAGGAGAAACAGAACCCTTATTGAAGCTGCTAGAACCATGTTGTGTGCATCTGGTTTACCTTCATCATTCTGGGCTGAAGCTGTCAACACTTCCTGCTTCACCCAAAACAGATCCTTGGTGGTGAAAAGGTTCAACAAGACTCCCTATGAGCTGCTCAAAGGGAGGAGGCCAAACATTAGCTACTTCAATGTGTTTAGATGTCCCTGCTTCATTCTGAATCAAAGGGACCAACTGGCAAAGTTTGAACCCAAAGCAGATGAATGTGTGTTTGTTGGATATTCTTCTATCTCCAAAGCCTACAGAGTATAAAACAACAAAAGAAAGGTGATAGATGAATCTATAAATGTCACCTTTGAAGACTCAAGGAATGCCTCCACCAAAGCTGTTCATGAATCAGTTTCAGGAGAATTCAGCTTTGATGATCGTATGCATTCTAACAGTGAAGAGAAGGACTCAAAAGCTTCCACTACATCCAGAGTGGAACCTGCTAACCATGATGGGCATGATGATGATTATGTTGATACACTCTGTGTGAATAAGTGTACTAACTTAATTAAAACTTCATTTCCTGAACCAATCAATGCTTATTTTCCTGGATCGTCTACTGATATGTTCAATAATGGAGAGTCATGCTCAACAAGTGAACAGGCTCAACATATCAGTGTGTCTGAAAATCTTTAGAGCTGCTCAACAGGACCTGTTGAAGAAGAAAACAACTCAGGAGAATCCTCATTGAAGCAAGTTCCTAAGTGGATCAGGTGTCACCCCAATGATAAAATAATTGGTGACATCAACAAAGGGGTGCAACAAGATGGGACAGCTTAGGGAACTTTTGTATGTTTTCTAGCTTTGTGTCCCTAATGGAGCCAAAGAAAGTGGATGAAGCACTTAAAGATGCCAACTAGATCACTGCCATGCAAGAAGAACTCAATCAGTTTGAGAGAAACAAAGTATGGAAGCTGGTCCCTGCTCCTAAAGGAAAAACTATAATTGGCACCAAATGAGTTTTCAGGATCAAGATGGATGAGCAAGGTCATGTCATTAGAAATAAGGCAATACTAGTTGCTCAAGGGTACAGACAGGAGGAAGGCATCGACTATGATGAAACATTTGCTCCTGTGTCCAGGCTAGAGACAATTCGTTTGTTTCTAGCCTACGCTGCTCATAAGAGCATGAAGGTATTTCAAATGGATGTGAAGAGTGCATTTTTGAATGGTAAGCTGCAAGAAGAAGTCTATGTCAAGCAGCCTCCAGATTTTGAAAATGAACATCATCCAGGTATTGTCTATAAATTGGACAAAGCTCTCTATGGTCTAAACAAGCCCCTAGATCCTGGTATGACACTCTTACTGATTTCCTTATGAGTAATTGTTATTTCAGAGGTAAAGTGGATACCACACTGTTCATAAAGAATGTGAAGTCTGGTATTATGCTTGTTCAAATTTATGTGGATGACATAATATTTGGTTCTACTAATGAGCAGTTATGCAAGAATTTTTCACTACTCATGAAATCAAAATATGAAATGAGTATGATGGGAGAACTTACTTTCTTTTTAGGATTGCAGGTTAAACAAACCTCAAATGGTATTTTCATTAATTAAAGAAAGTATACTTTAGATCTTTTGAAAAAGTTTAAATTTGATCAACGTTCTCCTATCAAAACCCCAATGGCAACCAATGTAAAGTTGGATGCAGATGCCAGTGGCAAAGCTGTTTCAGTAACAGCTTACAGAGGCATGATTGGGAGCTTGCTGTATTTAACTGCTACTGGACCTGATATTATGTTCGTTACCTGTTTGTGTGCTAGATTCCAAGCTGATCCAAAGGAATCTCATCTAGCTGCTGTTAAAAGAATCTTCAGATACCTAAAGGGTACACCAGGTTTGGGTCTTTGGTATCCCAAAGATTCAAGTCTTGAACTAACAGGATATTCAGATTCTGATTTTGCAGGCTGTAGGCTAGACAGAAAAAGCACAACAGGTGGATGTCAACTCCTTGGTGGTAAGTTGATAAGTTGGTGTAGCAAGAAGTAGATGTCAGTCTCTACTTCTACTGCTGAAGCTAAGTATATTGCTGCTGGAAGCTGCTGTAGGCAGATTCTGTGGATGCAGCATCAGCTTGAAGAATATGGACTTGTATATAGGAAGACCCCTATTCTGTGTGATAATACAAGTGCCATAGCTATCTCCAACAATCCAGTATTTCATTCCAGAACAAAGCATATAGAGGTCAGACATCAATTCATAAGGGATCACATCCAGAAAGGTAATGTCGAGGTAAGTTTCATTTCCACAGCTGAACAGCTTGCACACATTTTCACCAAGCCTCTTGATGAAAACAAGTTAATTTACCTTGTCAGCAAGCAGGGCATGCTAAACAAAAGTGACTAAGTGTCACACCCTGCTACCCCGGTTGGCAGCGAGGCGTGACGAGTGCGGAAGCGTAACAATAATCATAATGAACGACCACTATATGGAGGTTTTTAAAATACATCGTTAAAGCTTTAAAGCATAGTAATGTTTTACATAGTCTGAAATGAGAAATGAAGTTCGCACAAATACAGAGATTTAATTACATAATTAAAATATCCAAAATAATGCAGCTAAATCTCCGTTAATTTTAATATGCATGCGACTCCATGGATGCGGAAGCTTGAAAGTAAAATACGTCCGAAGGCTTACTTGCCTTAATTTCCTGAAAATACATGCTAAAATACGTCAACAAAAATTGTTGGTGAGCTCATACGTTTACACGTAAATCTGACTCGTATGGACAACAATAATAGAGATTGAATTTATAAAATCATAAATCCCTTGTCATGTATTACATATAAACCATCATGCAACCGAAGCTTAATTTAAAATGAGTTTGCTCTATGCAGTATTCCCATACGTAATACTGTTTGTTGAATATATATGCCCCCGCTGTTAGCCAAACCAACTAACCCGAGTGGGGGACATGACTCCCAATAGATCTATCCACAATATATTCGCGCTTACAAATAAATGCAATTAACGGTTCATGATATCAGAGCTAATGGAACCCAATGTGTAATACATAATAGAAATGAAAATATTTCCGTGTCCATATAAAAACGAAGCATGTATTTCATACCCAAAACATAACAGTGTGGAAATAGGGGCTATGAGAACTCACCGGAATTGCGATGGCAAAAATCTAACGTAAAAAGCCTTTTAGCGTAAAGTGACGGATGATGCACCGAGCGAGATTAAACGGGTCCTAAATGATAATAAGGACTTAATATCTCTAATATATGATGATATATATATATTTATAGATTTTTATGTCTTAAATCACCCAACATTACAAGTTTATAAATAAAATTTGCTTAAAACGTCAAGTTTATATATATATAATTTTCCAGCTTTTTCGGAGGTTTTTCGGCCTACTTTTAGGCTGTTTTTGACCAAGCTCCAAAATGTTTTAGACTTTGGTTTTCTAGGACATTAAACTACTATATACAAAGGATTTTTAGAATCAAGAACGGCCATTTTTCAAGATGTTTAGGTTGGTGAAAAAGCTAGTTAAAAACCCTATGTTGGCCATTTTTGAGCTGTCAAACTTTCGGTTTCCCAAATAATTTCTGGAGGTCTTAAACTCCAAAATAAATTATGAAAAATTACAGATCTATAGTTAAGACATAGATCTAACTTTTGAGAGAAGAATCAACTCATTTCGTTGAGTTATGAATTAGTTATGATTTTTCAAAGTCGATATAAATTTTCTGCCGAAAATCCGTAGTTTATAAACTTGAAACAACTTATGATTCTTGTTGTTTATTCAAAGACTACTTGTATAAAAGTCATAATAGTTATAAAAACACATATATATCACATGTTTTCATAGTATTAACACTTTTATAATGTGTTCACATATTCATAAACACATTTAAAGAAACAACTTAGAAATAAAAACTACAAACTTATAAACTTGAGTTTTTATGAAACTTGTTGTTGTTGGTGATTATATATATATTATGCAAGACTTATTTATACATAAATATAAGATGAAATAAGCTAGTATTTACTTACTTTGGGGTATTAGAAGGATGAAATCAAGTAGAAGTTGAAACTCTTGGAAGATTTCACCCAAAAACACTTGAAATGATGCAAGAACACAAAATGGGAATTTTTGGGGTGCTTGGCTTCTCTTGGCCGGTTTTCAAAGGGAGAAAAGAAGGAGGTTTTTGTGTTGTGAAGGTGTGAAGAATGAGATGAAGTGGTGGTTCTATTTATAGAGGTGAAAAAGGTGGTGAAATGATGAAAATAGTGAAAAATCTTGGATGAAAGGAAAGAGGAGGATTTGATGGTGAAATGTTGAGTAAAAAAAATGCATTCTTTTGGTCCTTGTGTACTACATAGGGCCGGCCTATGTAGTGTATTTTTGGTGTACTTTTTTTTTTGTATAAAACTATTTAAAATGTATTCTTGCATTTCCCTTTTTTTGTAAATTCATAAATACTTTTGGATGCATTGTTTTAATTAATTGTTTTAGTCTTGCATAATTAATGTTAAGTAATTGTATTAGTGTATGATTAGTGTCACTAATCATAATTTAATTATGTACTTAGTTGAATTAATCCCTCATATCGCAAATTGATCGGATTAATTGATTTCACGATTCATCGCACCGATGAATTTGATTCTAATTAAGTTGAATTTTCTAATAAACCTTGTTAATCACTTGATTAATTTCTAATGACCACTAATTAGCTTATAATTGGCTATTAAATACAGATTAGGGCTTTGTTGCTAACCTGGTTTAGTGCCGGATGTTACCCTAAGTGTCCTAAATGTTCTAAGATTTTATATGTCTCACACTGCTCAAGTTTCTCCGAACAGCTTAGGTAGAACAGATTATGCATATTCTACACTTAACCAAATTCTGAAAACTTGAACAGCTTGAGCGTATAACAGGTTTGATAATATCAGCTTTCATTTCAAACCTGGTCTGGTGATCAAACATTCAACCTGCTCACTCTCTCAATCTGTCATACAAGACATTGTCTTGAAACCTGATCAACTATTGAACAAAACCTGTTCTTACATAGCTGAACAGCTTGAACGAACAGCCTGAAGAATGAACAGCTTGTGATGACCCTTGTCATCACAGGTTTGACCAACAGCTTAGACCATCAGTTTTAACTACCTTTCTTCACAATTAAGTTACTTAATTTTTGTTTTTATTTAACTTAATTACTGCGGATAATGTGTGTTTACGTGTGTTAGTGATTAAAAAGGGCTCAAGTGGTCTGACAACCGTTCTGACATGAACAACCGTTCTGTTTTCCGTTAACGAACATTTCAAATCAACCGCCCAAACTTTTCTCTCTCATACCCACTCACATTAAAATCCTATTAAAAGCCCCTACTGTTTCATCTTCGTCTTCCTCACTACTTCCATAACTTTCAAAGAACCATAAATCTCGACTAAATGTCCTGTGCTACTACTTTCACTACTTCCCAAATGGCTCATCGAAACAACTCCTTTCTTCCAATTTTTGTTGGTAACGATGTGCAAAAACAGTCGTCTGTTACCACAATGCTGACTATGAAACCTACCAACTACATTGCAAACCTAACCATCCCAAAGAACTATGTGGGAAAAGGATATGACGACATGGTGGAATTTCTGAAGGTTCACCCCTTTAACTACGCAATGACTGCATCTTCTGGTGTCCTGTACCAAGAGATGGTTTATGAATTTTGGTATACCTGTTCTTATGACCTTGCTACCAAAATCATTAGCGTAACCATACTCAATGGGACTCAGACCATTGAGATCACCACTCGTCTGATCAAGGAAGCTCTTCGTCTCCCTGTGGCTGAAACCTATGATCAGCCACAGCCTGAAGATGAACAGATGAGAAATCTGCTACACTTCTGTGGTGTAGCATAACCCAAAGTTGGAGCTACTCTGTTTAGGAAGGATTTGTCTCCGACCTACAGTTTCCTGTTTGCCTCAGTGGTGATGTGCTTCAGCAGTAAAGTTGGTTCATTTGACCAACTCAGCCGTGATGAAATTCCAATAGTCCTACAGCTTGTGGATGGGACTACAATCAACATGGGCTGATGGATTTTCATGAACCTGAGAAACCTGGTGCAGTAGGAAACACGTCCAGCTACTGTTCAATATCCCAGGTTTTTAAGTCTTATTTTGAAGCACATCTGTGGTGAACAACTTTATAACTCTCAGCCTCTACTGCGTACTGCTGCATTCCCTGTCATAGGGAATATAGTTTTATATACTCCTGTTCTCCCAAATGAACCTCCTCTGTCAACACCAATGAGGAGGTTGCTAGGATTGGGGGAAGGACGCTCTGCTGTGATGGTGGATCCAGAGACTGCTCCCAAGGAAAAATCCAAATAAAGGGTCAAGTTTGTTAAAAGGACCCTGGAAACGACTGAAGTTGAGTCTGTCCGCAAGAAGGCTAAAACAGCCAAGTCCAAGTCTGCTCCTTCAGCCTCTATGGCTGAGGGGGAGCAGACTTCTCACCCTGGTTCATTTCTTGAACCTGAAGCCTCTTTGTGGAACATTCCAACCCACCTGTTTCTGACCCAGTCTCCCTACCAGTCCAAACAGAACCCCTCATCTCCACTCCACAACATCAATCCTCCACCTCATCCCTCAAATCCTACAACAAATGCAAATCCTTAGCCAAAAAGCATCCAACAGCCCATTCTAACCCCTCTGATCCCTCTCAACAGGGTTCAGTTGAAAAAGAAGCAACCTCTGCTGCCTCTCCTATTTTAGGAGCAGGTTCAGCACATTTGGAGCAGGCTTCACTCCAACCAGAGTCTCCTCTGAGTCAGCCTAGGCCCTCTGGTTCCTCCCAACATGAACCAGTTGTACAAAAGGAGACTACCACATCAACTATTCCAGCCTCCCAACAGGCTGAGAATATTGAAAGACAGGATTTCACTCCACTCCATACTGATTCCACACAGTTTCTTCCCCATACTTCTCCTACAGACCCTGAGTCTGCACGAGGTGACAAACCTGCAGGATTAGACCATCCAGTAGACCAGCCTCAAATCTCTGCTCTTCATGATACAACTATTGTACACCCAACAGCTGCTGAAGGACCAACATCCCAAGCTGATGAACCTCAGGAATTATACCATCCCTCTGGTGAGGCTGCACCTCATATGCAAACTCCATCAGCAGGTTTCACCACTGCTGATGTTGAAATGCACATTCATATTCCCCATGATGAGGCATCTTTAGACCAAGGTGCTGCAGAGGGAACAAGTCCCTGGCCTTAATGAAGGTGCTGCAACACAAGCAGCATCTGAAAGGCTACCAACCTCTACCTTTTCTCCTGATGAAGCAGCTACAGCCACTACTGAGGGATCCATTGACCCTCCAAGCTGGGCTACTACATCGGTAGCACAGGCTGATCCGATCCAAGAGACATTGGAAGATATTTTTGTTCAGGGAGGAGCTGCTCAGGAGGCCATCACCGAAGAGCTGATTCAGGATATTCTTCATCCTCCTGAGGCTGTTGAGACAGACACGAAGACAGATTCTGAGACTGCAAGTGACGTCAGAGAAGCTGCAAATCCTCCAACTTCGTTTGGTCGTCATGGTACTCGACTAGTTGTGCAGCCACAAACTCAGTCATTCAAGCTCCGAGATGAGGAAGAGGAAGATGAAGAGTTTGTGCCAGTCAAAGAGGTGTTGGTTTCTATGCACTAAAGAGCTAAGCGCGAATGCCTAGAACAAGCACAACCGTTTACATCCACCACCATTCAACCCACAAACGACACATCCACAAACACCCAAAGCCTGAATCAACTTAAAACACATGTTGATCTCCAAACAGTCCAAATCCTTCAACTCACCAAGGCATTCCAAGAGTTACAACAGCACAATACGCAGTTGGATCAGCAAAATGCATATTTACATCAGACAGTGACTGCCCAACAAGATCAAATAGAAACTCTTCAATCGCTGATGGAGCAGATTTTAAAAGATCGTGCAGCTCAGGGGGAGAGTTGTAAGGAGGATGAGTTAAGTGGAGCCCGTAGAGAAGACGCAGGAGATGACCCTAGCGCAGAAAAAGAAAGTGAGCTAGCAGATCTTTCTAAACAGACTACTCAGCAAGCTAACATTCAAGAGGAGTCTGGATCATCGTCAGGGGCTGAAAAGGATAAAGGAAAGGCTCCCGAGGCTACAGATGTGATTGAAGAAGATTTCATCGGATCCTTGTTGGATTTGGATGAGGAAGACATCAGATTCGACTTTGAAGATGAAGTAGATCAGGAAGATCTCTGTAACATCCCAATTTTCAATTATGTGTAATTTACAATTATTTGGACTTAATGGTTGTGTTAATTAATTATTATGTCAATTTAAGTTACTTTGATCATAATATTAGTTAAATGAGAAAATACGAAGTTGAGGGGTGAGTTATGCAAATGGGTCAAAAATAGACATAAAAAGAGAAAACCCCTTCATTTTTCACCATCTCCTTCTCTCTCTAACTCTCTCGACTCTCTCTCTTTCTCTCTCTAAAAACCCATCAATTCATCATCCAATAATCCGAAAATTGTTAGATTCAAGTGCTAAAATTCTGGATTCAAGTGATTTGGAAGGAACTATAAGCATTGCAACAAACGATTTAAGGTAACATTCATCCAAACTTGCAAATTTGATGGTTTTTGGTTCGGTTTTTGTGAAATCCGAATCATAGGATTTTGATTCAAGATGTTAATGCATGTTATATATTATGATGGATTTGTTGAAATCGAGCATATATGTTATAGTGTACAAAATTTCAGAATCAGATTCAAAGTCTAAGTATGATTTCTGAAATTAGTGTGTGTTTTAGTGTGTGTGTCCATCGAAACTCATAAGAAAAATGAACATAAATGGGTTATTTTGGTACAATATGACATGTTATAAGTTGATATAGTGTATATAAGTTCACATTTGCAATATTAGACTCAGAAACATGAAAAAATGGTCAAAAACGTAAATCTGGAAAATGTTGGAAAATTTCACCAAGTATGAACTCGGTCCGGATACATCCGAATTCGGATCCGTACTCAGTTCGGATCTGTTCATCTATTTCAGATCATAGTGACTTCGGACCCCCATACTCAATTCGGACCTGTCCAATTTCGGACCAAAGACCCCACTTCGGATCAAACCCAATTCGGATCCAACCAATTTCGGACCAGAGACCCATTTCGGACCAATTGTGATTCGGACCATCCGAATTCGGATGTGGTCCGAAATCAGCACAATTATACTTAATTTACAGAATACAATTTTTAAGCAATTACTGACACAAAATCACTATTACACTTACTTTACAGATCATTGTGGTGTTATCAAAACACACATTGATTCAGAGACAAGTCACACTATACCACTCACTGTGAGTAACAGATTGTCATTCGAACATTTATTGTTTTTGCATTCATGTTTATACATTCAATGGCATGTTCACATTGTTCATATACATCATTTGGCACTCGTACATGATTTGTTGTTATGATGCACACTCGTACTTGACATGTATTACACATGTAGCCAGCGTTCAATTGAAAGTGCATTTATTTACATCATGCTTGCACTGCATGATCATTACTTCACAATCTGATGCGACCTGGACTGGGGCTGACAGCAGGCCACTGTCGGGGACTGATCATCCCACTCGTTATCCCGTCAGGTTCGGCACATCCCCGAGCAGCATATGAACTGCCAATCCCATGCTAGCAATGCATGGTTTGCACATACATTGAGGCTTACACTGCCTGTTTTCACACACATGGGGCTTACACTGCCCATGGTTAAGCATTGTTTGTAAAGAAATATTTGTTGTTTGCATAATCTGTTATCTCACTAAGCAATTAGCTTACTGTTGACTCACCATGTTTTCAGGCAAAGGCAAAAGTGTAGCTGGACCTTCCACTTAAGCATATCAATCCAATATCCCGGAGACTTTAGAAGCTATTGGTACTGTAATGTAATAGCTATGGGCTGGGATTTACTACTTCTAAAACAATTATGATGTTGTAATAGTTAGACTTAATCACTGTAGACATGTACTTTCATTGCTTTAGTGTGGATTTGCTTAATTCTGATTTAAGTACTCAATTTCAATTATTATGATACTCATTGGGTTGTTTGTCGATCCTGGTGATTTCTATTATAATATCAAAGCAAGAGGGTGTCACAGGTTTTGGTATCAGAGCATTAGTTTGAGATTTCAAGTGTCCGCGAGGACTTGGACTCAAACTTAGGTTATGATATTAGAATGAACTTCTAAGTAATGATCTGAACTAAGATAGGATTGACATGCACACGGGGAAACACAAAGGGTAACTGTAAATACTTAGGACTTACAAATAAATGTTCTAAATATAAGTTGTTATATTTCAGAACATGTCAGGAGACGATATGACTCCTCAGCAAATGTTCCAGATGATGCAAGCTCTTATGGAACAAAACAATGAGCTACAATCCAAACGAATGGCTGAGCAGGCTCAGTCATTTGCAGATCAGTTAAGGGCCAGAGCTGAGGCCGAAGCAAAACGTAAGGCCGATAAACAAAAGAACAAGGAGCAACAACAAGATGATCAAGAGGAAAGACAAGACACTGGGTCTTCCAACAGATCAAGGGGCTGTAGGTTTAAGGACTTCAAAAGTAACGGAGCGGTTACTTTTGATGGGACTGGAGACGCCGTTACTGCATTGGAATGGATCACCACCACGGAGAGAACTTTCAGAATCAGCGACTGCGCTGACAAAGACATGGTCCGCTTTGCAACCGCTATGTTTGCAAAGGACGCTGTTATGTGGTGGGACGCAATGACACATGTGTTGATGATGGAGGTAGTATCACACATGTCATGGAGCGAGTTTAAGGAAGTGTTTTCTCAACAGTACTGTCCAGCCGACGAGAAGCGACGTCTCGAGGCAAAATTCCTGAACTTAACTCATGGAACGAAAACGGTTACACAATATGCCGTTGAGTTCACTCGATTGAGTCTGTTCGCACCCTATCAAGTAGACACAGAAGAGAGGAAGATAGCCCGGTTTGAGGCCGGACTAGACTATGAAATTCGCCAAACCATGAGTGGGGTTCGGTATACAACTTTTGCTGGTTTGCTAGAGGCTGCTTGAAATGTGGAGCAGATCGTTTTGTTATCTGGATATGTCATTGGGTCAGTCGCCGCAACACCGACTCAACCGTCGCCGCCAAAAAGGCAGCGGGAGTCTGGATCTTCCCGATTCTCTCCACAATCCCATCAACAGTCATCATCACCCAAGAAGGGAAGGGCCTTTTCGGCCAATTCTGAAATGAGAGATTGCAGGCGATGCAGAAAAGCGCACTCTGGAGAGTGCAAAACTCAAGATATGTACTGCTTCTGCTGTGGGCAGAAAGGCCATCACTGGGAGCATTGTCCACGAAAAGATGATGCATGCTACAATTGCCACAGACTTGGCCATTTCTCAAGGGACTGCCCGAAACCCCCACGAGATCAGAATGCTCCACAATCAACAGCAAGATCTTCTGTAGCTTCCACGGCTCGCAGGGATCAATCTCAAAGGTCTCCAACAAGGGCGTTCCAAATCACAGCTGAAGAAGCAAAGGATGACCCGGAGGTGGTCACTGGTACGTTCTATGTTAACTCAATTCCTGCACGTATACTGTTTGATTCCGGAGCAAATCGTTCGTTTGTCTCCACTTCATTTGCTCGTCAATTCAATATGCCTACTTTGAAATTGCAATTTGTACTTGACATAGAGACTGCTAGCAACATGTTAGTTAAAGCAGACAAGGTTTATAGGAATTGCACATTACTTGTAGAGGATGTAGTGTTCAACATAGACTTAATCCCTATGGAGTTTGGGGAGTTTGATGTCATAGTAGGTATGGATTGGTTGGTTCACAATGAGGTCCAAATCATTTGCAAGAAAAGGATGATTAAGATCACCACTCCTGAGGGCCGAGACATTTGCATATATGGTGACAAACACAAAGGCGACTTATGCCTTATTTCAATCGCAAAAGCCCGAAAGCACGTTGCCAAGGGTTGTTCCGCTTACTTAGCCTACGCTGTCGATGCAAAGGCTGAAACTCAATCTCCTTCCACCGTTCCGGTTGCTTTCGAGTTTCCAGATGTCTTTCCAGAAGATATCTCGGGATTGCCACCTGATCGCCAAGTGGAATTCCGCATTGATCTCGTTCCCTGAGCTGCTCCAATAGCAAAGGCTCCCTATCGCTTAGCTCCTGCGGAAATGCAGGAAATGATGAAGCAGTTACAGGAGCTGCTGGACAAAGGCTTTATCCGCCCAAGTTCATCTCCTTGGGGCGCTCCTGTTCTGTTCGTCAAGAAGAAAGATGGCACATTGCGAATGTGCATCGACTATCGAGAACTCAACAAAGTCACAATCAAAAACAAATATCCGTTGCCCCGGATTGATGATCTATTCGATCAGTTACAAGGCGCAAGCTACTTCTCGAAGATTGATCTTCGTTCGGGTTATCACCAACTCAAAGTACACCCAGATGACATTCCAAAGACGGCTTTCAGAACTCGTTACGGACATTACGAGTTTCTGGTAATGCCATTTGGTCTCACAAATGTGCCGGCTGCTTTCATGGATCTCATGAATCGAGTCTGCCGGCCAATGCTCGACAAATCGGTCATCGTGTTCATCGATGACATTCTCATCTATTCAAAGACCGAAGAGGATCACGTAGCACATCTGAGAGAATTACTAGAGTTGCTACGCAAAGAGCGACTGTATGCCAAATTCTCTAAGTGTGAATTTTGGTTGAGGCAGGTACGTCTCAACATTCGAAACAATTTCATGATCCTTATACTCACTTGTGTACTCTTTGTTAACTTGCACCTACTCAATATTCAATTCAGATCCAATTCTTGGGGCACGTGATATCTGGTGCTGGGATTGCTGTTGATCCTGCAAAGATCGAAGCTATCCAGAACTGGGAATCACCCTGCAACGCCTCAGAAATTCGTAGCTTTCTGGGATTGGCTGGTTACTACCGCCGATTCATCAAAGACTTCTCCAAAATCGCCATCCACTTACAAAGCTAACTCGCAAGAACGCAACCTTCTTTTGGAAAGAAGAACAGCAAGTAGCCTTTGACGAATTGAAGAAATTGCTAAGTGAAGCACCGGTGTTAGCCCTGCCTGAAGGGAACGAAGACTTTGTTGTCTATACAGATGCATCAGGCACGGGTTTGGGTGCGGTACTAATGCAAAGAGGAAACGTCATAGCTTATGCTTCTAGACAACTCAAACAACATGAGAAAGATTACTCTACTCATGAACTTGAGCTAACTGCTGTGACCTTCGCTCTCAAGTTATGGAGACACTATTTGTACGGAACCAAGTGTCAGCTCTACACCGATCACAAGAGTTTAAAGTACATATTCAGTCAGAAGGACTTGAATATGAGGCAAAGAAGGTCAATGGAGCTGATAAAAGATTACGACTGTGAGTTTCTCTATCATCCAGTGAAGGACAACGTAGTGGCCGATGCCCTAAGCAGGAAAGCGTACTGCAAGGCATACTGCTATGCCTTGACTTCCACAATACTGACGTCCACTATCATACACGCTGTAAGGGCTTCTCAGTTGCAGGCCTTAAAGGAGGAGAATGTAAAAGACGAAAATGTCAGGATTCAGTTGCCATTAATGCAAGACGATGGAACTGGACTGAAAGGAGTTTACGACATAGTTTGGGTTCCTAAGTTCGGGAACATGCGAGATGTAATTCTCGAGGAGGCTCATCAATCTAAATTCTCAATTCATCCTGGCAGCACAAAAATGTACAACGACCTGAAGGCCGATTTCTGGTGGCCAGGATTGAAAAGAGATGTCGGTCAGTATGTTGAAAGGTGCAGAACATGTCGTCTAGTCAAAGCCGAGCACCAACAACCCTATGGTAGTATGCAACCTCTTCCTATCCCAGAATGGAAGTGGGACCATATTACTATGGATTTCGTAACCAAGCTACCTAAGACTCGTCGTCAACTTGACGCCATTTGGGTCATTGTTGACCGATTAACCAAATCTGCTCACTTCATACCAATCCGATAAACCTACTCACTGGACCGACTTGCCCAGATCTACGTAAACGAAATCGTTATTAGGCATGGTGTGCCTAAGTCTATTGTCTCCGACCGAGATAGTAGATTCACTTCCAACTTCTGGGCTGCTTTACAAAACGGTCTTGGTACTCGTATCGCAATGAGTACAGCTTACAGACCTCAATCTGATGGGCAAAGTGAAAGAGCAATTCTAACTCTCGAAGACATGCTTAGAGCGTGTGTCATGGATTTGGGTGGTAACTGGGACGATCACCTCTCATTGGTTGAATTCTCCTACAACAATAGTTACCATTCCACAATCAAGATGGCACCATTCGAGTTTCTGTATGGCAGAAAATGTAGGACTCCAACCTGTTGGAGGGAAACAGGAGAAACTCCAATAGCTGGTCCTGCCTTGCTACAAAAACAAATGAAAAGATACAACTCATTCGACAATACATGAAAACGGCACAAGATCGACAAAAGAACTATCATGATCGCCGACACAAAGCGATAGAATTTCAAAAAGATGATTGGGTCTACTTGAAGGTTTCCCCGATGTAGGGAGTTACAGGATTCGTAAAGCGAGGAAAGCTATCGCCTCGATTCATAGGACCCTTCAAAATACTAGAAAGAGTTGGGAATCAGTCCTATCATTTGGACTTGCCGGAAGAATTATCAGGTGTTCACCCGGTATTTCACGTTGGGTACTTAAGGAAGAGTCTGGTGCCCGAAAGGGAACCATGGACTGATCATTCGGACATTAAGATTGACGAACGGCTAAGGTTTGTTGATGAACCGGAGTGCATTTTGGAGACAAAAGTCAAAAAGCTACGGAACAAAGAGATCAGGATGGTGCTGGTCAAGTGGAAGCATCATCGGGGAGCTAATCACACTTGGGAATCGGAAGAAGACATGAAGACTAAGTACCCAAGTTTGTTTAGCGCAGCATGACTTCGCGGACGAAGTATAGGCGTGGTGGAGCCCATGCTGTAACATCCCAATTTTCAATTATGTGTAATTTACAATTATTTGGACTTAATGGTTGTGTTAATGAATTATTATGTCAATTTAAGTTACTTTGATCATAATATTAGTTAAATGAGAAAATACGAAGTTGAGGGGTGAGTTATGCAAATGGGTCAAAAATAGACATAAAAAGAGAAAACCTCTTCATTTTTCACCATCTCCTTCTCTCTCTAACTCTCTCGACTCTCTCTTTCTCTCTCAAAAAACCCACCAATTCATCATCCAATAATCCGAAAATTGTTAGATTCAAGTGCTAAAATTCTGGATTCAAGTGATTTGGAAGGAACTATAAGCATTGCAACAAACGATTTAAGGTAACATTCATCCAAACTTGCAAATTTGATGGTTTTTGGTTCGGTTTTCGTGAAATCCGAATCATAGAATTTTGATTCAAGATGTTAATGCATGTTATATATTATGATGGATTTGTTGAAATCGAGCATATATGTTATAGTGTAAAAAATTTCAGAATCAGATTCAAAGTCTAAGTATGATTTCTGAAATTAGTGTGTGTTTTAGTGTGTGTGTCCATCGAAACTCATAAGAAAAATGAACATAAATGGGTTATTTTGGTACAATATGACATGTTATAAGTTGATATAGTGTATATAAGTTCACATTTGCAATATTAGACTCAGAAACATGCAAAAATGGTCAAAAACGTAAATCTGGAAAATGTTGGAAAATTTCACCAAGTATGAACTCGGTCCGGATACATCCGAATTCGGATCCGTACTCAGTTCGGATCTGTTCATCTATTTCGGATCATAGTGACTTCGGACCCCCATACTCAATTCGGACCTGTCCAATTTCGGACCAAAGACCCCACTTCGGATCAAACCCAATTCGGATCCAACCAATTTCGGACCAGAGACCCATTTCGGACCAATTGTGATTCGGACCATCCGAATTCGGATGTGGTCCGAAATCAGCACAATTATACTTAATTTACAGAATACAATTTTTAAGCAATTACTGACACAAAATCACTATTACACTTACTTTACAGATCATTGTGGTGTTATCAAAACACACATTGATTCAGAGACAAGTCACACTATACCAATCACTGTGAGTAACAGATTGTCATTCGAACATTTATTGTTTTTGCATTCATGTTTATACATTCAATGGCATGTTCACATTGTTCATATACATCATTTGGCACTCGTACATGATTTGTTGTTATGATGCACACTCGTACTTGACATGTATTACGCATGTAGCCAGCGTTCAATTGAAAGTGCATTTATTTACATCATGCTTGCACTGCATGATCATTACTTCACAATCTGATGCGACCTGGACTGGGCTGACAGCAGGCCACTGTCGGGGACTGATCATCCCACTCGTTATCCCGTCAGGTTCGGCACATCCCCGATCAGCATATGAACTTCCAATCCCATGCTAGCAATGCATGGTTTGCACATACATTGAGGCTTACACTGCCTGTTTTCACACACATGGGGCTTACACTGCCCATGGTTAAGCATTGTTTGTAAAGAAATATTTGTTGTTTGCATAATCTGTTATCTCACTAAGCAAATTAGCTTACCGTTGACTCACCATGTTTTCAGGCAAAGGCAAAAGTGTAGCTGGACCTTCCACTTAAGCATATCAATTCAATATCCCGGAGACTTTAAAAGCTATTGGTACTGTAATGTAATAGCTATGGGCTGGGATTTACTACTTCTAAAACAATTATGATGTTGTAATAGTTAGACTTAATCACTGTAGACATGTACTTTCATTGCTTTAGTGTGGATTTGCTTAATTCTGATTTAAGTACTCAATTTCAATTATTATGATACTCATTGGGTTGTTTGTCGATCCTGGTGATTTCTATTATAATATCAAAGCAAGAGGGTGTCACAATCTCGAAAAAGCTGAATGTGTTCCCGAAGAGGTTCCTGGCTGGAAGTCTGATGAAGTGATAGTATACGAAGAAGATGAGGTAGATGAAATGGTTATAAGTAAGAAACCCGTCACAGAAGAATACATGAATGAAGGTCAGAGTCCAATAGATCTTGAGATACCTAAACCTGCTCTAAATAATGAATCGGATACTGAAAGGTCGGATAGGGAGCTTACAAGAGAAGAGAAGAGAAAATTATGGTTCAAGGAAGAAAAGAAAAGGACTTGGCTATGAAGGAGAAGATGAAGATGCCAACTCCAGGGAAACTGTAAGGTAGTATACTTAGCTGGTTCTATGATAGAGAACTGCAACTCTTCATTCTAAAAAGAAAGGATGGGCTACAGTACCTAAGAAGAAGGCTAAGGGACTTTAATTCTATGTCGAAGTGTGAAGTTAAAGCCTTAGCATGGAAAGAGCTATAAACACCGGAGATGATCCCTACGCTGAAGTTATTGCTCAAATCATTCAAAGTGAATGTCGGTCTAGGAAGTTTGAAAGACTTAAACCAAGGACAGGAAAGCGAGTCATGGATGAGACAAGGATAGATCCATTGACAGGTAGGCCTTGGATGAAGATGTACTAAAAACCTGTCAAGTGCCTGAAGAAGGTGCCACTGAAGAGTATGCGACAAGATGTTCTGAATAACTTGATGTGGTGGTACGTAGAGAGTGAGATTGGTGAGGCAGTGATGAAAGACAAGGAAGAAAAGATGATTTTGAGAGTTTATGATCCCTTCCACTTAGTTAACCTGTCTAAGGATGACCTGCAAAAGCTTCATGATCAGGCAATCTTTTTTGATGAAAATTGGAGGTCTGAAGGCAGAAAATATCAGAGAGTTGTTAAGGTTTGTGTCGACCAGGGATTACATCCGGGTAGCAACTTAAATAAGCGTAGTTCTATAGACTAATGAATATCAACTAGAAGCCATCGTCAAGGGGGAGTCTGTTGGTACACCCTGTGTGACGACAGCTGTCTAGTTTCTGTCATAGATAGTCATTTGTAATAGATAGGGTTTTATTAATATAAGTCATGTTTGTTTATTCATATTTATGGATTAAGTTCATGATTGTGTATGTTGTTTACGTTTGCATGTTAAGTTCATGATAAGTGCATAACTTATGAACTTATGAGAATAAGTTCTTAAGGCATTGGTCACGAACTTAGGTCCCCTAAGTTCGTACGAACTTAGCCCTTGTAAGTTCGTATGAACTTAGCCCTTGTAAGTTCATACTTTCATGGGCTTGAACGTGTAAGTTCGTGGGCTTGGGCCATGCACGAACTTACAGGTTATAACATGAACTTATTTGTGTTATTGCTAAGGACTTCAAGATTTACACTTTCAGAGTCTGTGAGAGCATTTTAGATGAACTAAGAGAGTTTTACAGCATCTAACGGAGCAATACGTCGTGTAGGGTCAGAATTCTATAGACTAGCATCTTGTTCGGCTCCGTGTTTCCGTGTGATTGATCTGTATCCGTTAAACGAGAATTCGCACTCGTTTGATGCGGTTCACGCCTTGATTAGATACGTGGAGTGTGAACCTTAAAATGTTTTCTAGCTTTGTGTCCCTGATGGAGACTAAGAATGTAGATGATGCACTTATGGATGCCAATTGGATCACTACCATGCAAGAAGAACTAAATTAGTTCTAGAGAAACAAGGTATGGAAACTGGTCCCTATTCCTAAAGGTAAAACAATAATTGGCACCAAGTGGGTCTTCAGAATTAAGATGAATGAGCAAGGTCATGTTAATATAAATAAGGCAAGACTAGTTGCTCAAGGCTATAGGCAAGAAGATTGCATAGAATATGATGAAACATTTGCTCCTGTGGCCAGGTTGGAAGCAATTCGTTTGTTTCTGGCCTACGCTGCCTACAAGAGCGTGAAGGTATATCAAATGGATGTCAAGAGTGCATTTTTGAATGGGAAGCTGCAAGAAGAGGTATATGTCAAGCAGCCTCCAGGTTTTGAAAGTGAACAACATCCACGTTTTGTCTATAAGTTGGACAAAGCTCTCTATGGTCTCAAACAAGCCCTAGAGCCTGGTATGACACTCTTACTGGTTTTGTTATGAGCAATGGTTATTCTAGAGGTAAAGTGGATACCACATTGTTCATAAAGAAGGTGAAAACTGATAATGCTTGTTCAGATTTATGTGGATGACATAATATTTGGTTCTACTAATGAACAGTTATGCAAGAACTTTTCACTTCTCATGAAATCCATATATGAAATAAGCATGATGGGTGAACTTACTTTCTTTCTTAGATTACAGGTTAAACAAACCTCAAATGGAATTTTTATTAATCAAAATAAGTATACATTGGATCTTTTGAAAAAGTTTAAATTTGATCAATGTTCTCCCATCAAAACCCCAATGGCAACCAATGTAAAGTTTGATGCTCATGCATATGGCAAAGCTGTTTCAGTAACAGCTTACAAAGGCATGATTGCGAGCTTGCTATATTTAACTGCAAGTAGACCAGATATTATGTTTGCTACCTGTTTATGTGCTAGATTCCAAGCTGATCCAAAGGAAACACATCTAGCTACTGTGAAAAGGATTTTTAGTTACCGAAAGGGTACACAGGGCTTGGGTCTTTGGTATCCCCAAAGACTCCAGACTTGAACTAATAGGTTACTCAGATTCTGATTTTGCAGGTTGTAGGCTAGACAGGAAAAGCATAACAGGTGGATGTCAACTCCTTGGTGGTAAGTTGATCAGTTGGTGCAGTAAGAAGCAGAATTCAGTTTCTACTTCTACTGTTGAAGCTGAGTACATTGCTGCTGGAAGCTACTATGGGCAGAATCTATGGATGCAGCATCAGCTTGAGGATTATGGCCTTGTATAACGGAAAACTACTATTCTGTGTGATAGTACAAGTGCCATAGCTATCTCCAATAATCCAATATTCCACTCCAGAACAAAGCATATTGAAGTCAGACATCACTTTATCATAGATCACATCCAAAAAGGTAATGTGGAGGTAAGTTTTATTTCCACAGATTAACAACTTACATACATTTTCACCAAACCTCTTGATGAAAACAGCTTTAATTACCTTGTAAGCAAGTTGGGTATGTTAAATAAAAGTGATAAGTGTCATTGATGTTCTAAAGATCAGTTGTTCAAATCTGTCCAAATTTCACAAAATAACTTGGACATGACAGGTTTTACTTGTCCTGTACATAGCCAGTTTTGAAAATTTGAACAACTTGAACGTGTAACAGGCTTGACTAAATAAGTTTTAATCTCAAGCCTATTTTGTTGTACAAACTTCCAACCTGCTCACTCTCTTAATCTGTCATACAAGACAATGCCTTGTAACCTGTTCAGCTATTGAACAGGTTTCACAATTAAACATGTTCTCATATAGCTGCACAGGTTGCATGAACAACTTGAAGAGTGATCAGTTTGTGATGAAACCTGTTTATCACAAGTTTGAACAACAGCTTAGAACATCAGTTTTAATTAACTTTCTTCACATTTAAGTTACTTAAGTTACGTATTTATTTAACTTAATTACATGCGGATAATGTTTGTTACGTGTGTTAGAGGTTAAAAAGGTCAAGTTGGTCTGACAACCGTTCTGACAAGGTATACCATTCGGTTTTCCGTTAAGAACATTTCAAATTAACCGCCCAAACCCTTCTCTCTCCTACTCACTTACATTCAAATCCTATAAATACCCAAACCACTTTTTCATCATCTTCTTCTTCCTACTGCTTCCATAACTTCCTGATAAACCCTAAACAGGCTAAGTGTCCAAATTTCCTATATCCTACATCCCTACTGCATTCGTTGGTGTTGATGTAGTTAAACATCCCTCTGTCAACACCATGCTCACAATCAAACCCACCAACTACATTGCAAACTTAACCATTCTTAAAAACTATGCTGGGAAAGGTTATGAATCGATGGTGGAGTTTATGCAAGCCCATCCCCTGCACTATGCAATGACTACCTCTCCTGGTGTTAGTACCAGGAGATGGTTTATGAGTTTTGGTATACCTGCTCTTATGACCCATCTACCAAAACCATCATGGGAAATATTCTCAATAAAACTCAAAATATTGAGATAACTACTGCTCTTCTCAGGGAAGTACTTCATCTCCCAGTGGCTGACACCTATGACAAACCACAGCCTGTGGGAGAACAAATGGGCAATCTGCTACGCTTCTGTGGCGTAGAAGAACCAAAAGTGGGTGCAACCCTGTTCAGACAGGATCTCTCCCCCACTTACAGTTTCCTCTCACCTCAATAGTGATGAGCTTCAACTACAAAGTTGGTTCATTTGACCAACTTAGCAGCGATGACATTCCTATAGTCCTACAGCTTGTGGATGGGACTACTCTGAACGTGGGAAGGTGGATTTTCATGAATTTGAGGAACTTGGTACAACAAGAACAGCGTCCAGCTACTGTGTCAGATACCCAAGGTTTTTGAGCCTCATCTTCAAACACATCTATGGTGAGCATCTGTACACCTCTCAACCTTACTTGTCAACTGCAGTGTTACCTGTAATAGGAAACAGGGTTTTCTATACCCCAGTTATCAAAAATGAACCTCCTCTATATACTCCAATGAAGACGTTACTTGGTTTGGTGGAAGGACCTTCTACTCAGAATGTGGATCCAGTGACTGCTCCCATGGGAAAAATCCAAATCAAGGCCTAAACTGGTGAAAAGGGCCTTGAAAACAAGTAAAGCTGAGCCTGACCGCATGAAGGCCAAAACAGCCTCAGTGGCGGAGGGGGAGCAAGCTGGTCGCCCTGGTTCATCAGTTGAACCTGAAGCCTTTGTGGCTGGTGCCTCTGTGGCACCTAAGACCATGGAACATGCTGACCCTCCTGTTCCTGACCCAGTCTCACCTCCAGTCCAAACAAAACTCCCTACCACTTATCCTGAATCACCCACTCTTTCATAATACTCCAGGCTAAGGAGAAAATCATTAGCCAAAAAGAAATCATCCTCCCAAACTAGCCCCTTGACCCCTCCCAACAGGAGTCAGTTGAAAAAGAAGCAACCCCTACGGCTTTTACTTCTCCTATTTTGGGAGAAAGTGCAGCCACTATGGAGCAGACTTCACTCCATAAAGAGCCCACCTAGAGTCAGCCTGAGCCCTCTGGTTCCTCCCAACAGGAACCAATTGTAGAAACAGAGACCACCACATCAACTATCCAAGCCTCTCAACAGGCTGAAGACAATGAAAGACAGGAGCCCTCACCACTCCACAATGAGTCCACACAGTTACCCCTTCATACTTCTCATAAACAATCTGAGTCTGCACAAGGTGCCAAAGGTGCTGATTTAAACCAATCAGCAGATCAGCCTTTCACTTCTGCTCCTGATGATGCAGTTGTTCAACACCAAACAGCTGTTGAAGGACCACAGTCCCAAGATGATGAACCTCAGGGGCTAGAACATCCCTCTGGTGAGGCTTCTCCCCAAGTGCAAATTTCATCATCAGCTTTCACCACTGATGATGTTGAAATACGCATCTCATCTACCCATGAAGAGGTGCCTACAAACCAAGGTACTACTGAGGGAACCACCCCAGGTCTTGATGAAGGTACTACAATACCGATAAAATCTGAAAGACCTGTAAGGTCACCTACCTACGGATCCAATCTTGACGCAACACCGTCCAACGAGTGAGGAATCCTCGTTAGGGGTTTAACGGACTGATCACCTCACCAAGCATTACGGGTCTGGCAGTCAGCAAAGATGCACTTGTCTATCAGAGCAACACCACTTTGGTCGGGTAGTGGCGGCAGATAAGGCTAGAAATGGCGAATAAGCATCATGACAAAACGAGGATACATCAAGAATATATTGTTCCCTTGCCGGAGCTGTAATCTGGTGCACGAACTCTCCAAAAAACATCTCCGAAAATCTAAACTTCTTGATATATACCAATGCAATCAGAGCAGATTGCAGCTTTGACACCATAATGTCAAACCCCGCCTTCTTTGGTGCAAAACACACCATAATCACGTGGACTAGATATCTTCACTTCCCTATCAACCCACTTTTTACATATGAAGCCTTTGTGATGTCTTGGGCATATCCCATCCTTAAAAATGCTGCTTGCCGTATAGGTAAAGGAAAAACTATAGGGCTTGCTTCTTGCTCCTCAGTGCCCAATTGCAGAATTCGCCTAAACATATTCGCCGAAAACGCAATTGGTTGACCACCTACTCTTGTTCGCAGCATTGTAGGGGTAACCGAGCAGTCGACTTGAAGGTGCTCCCAAAATTGTCTCACAAACGTCAAAGTAAATCTAACGATACGGCTGGTCTTCTGGCAACCGAGATTATGTGTGAGTGCATAAGAAACTCGGGACTGCGTCAATAATTCGTTAATCTAACGATACGGCTGGGCTTCTGGCAACTGTAGATCCACAGCCATGACCATATTATGTTTATTATAAAACGCACGGTCTCCCATATCCGCACACAAATTCATCAAACTAAAATTAGCAATTAAAATATAAAAATGAAATTTGTTAAAATCGAATTTTCATAACTTCGAACTTGATTACGTTCGAAGTCCAGCACATTTGAACATAAGCAAATTCGAGATTATTAAAAGCATTCGAACTTAAATAAATTCGAGACATATATTTGAACTTGACTGACTTCGAAACTTATAGATATTTCAACAAGTTCGAACTTTCTGACAAGTTCGAACCTGAAGAACAAATTCGAAGTCGGTCACTTTCAATTTAAAACCATGATTTTAACCTCATTTGACTTAATCAACCGTATAGTCTAGTCCTATTAGGATAATCGAAGTTATGTATCATTTATTTGAAGTTTTATCATTTAAAACTTGTGATTTTAAATCACCTAGTTTCAAATAACATAAATATCAAATATGGTCGATTTTTGCCACAATAATATCCTAAAGTACACTTACTTAGTATTATGATGATCACTATACCCAAGTATACGTGTATGTTCGAGAAATAGTAGGAAAACTTCAAGGAATAGGACGGAAATTCGAAAAGCGGTAAGTTCGAAAACAAGTTCGAGATCGCCAGACACAAGTTCGAGAAGTTAAATTCCAAGGTAGGTGCCTTAAATGATGTACTATAGACCTATTTATATCAACCACCTTCGAACTTAGCATAAGTTCGAAGTTCCAGCAAGTTCGAAGATAAGTTCGAATTTGTCCTTTCGAACATAAGTGAAAATTTTGAAAATCCTTGAATAAAATTCAACTTTTCCAACTTTTTCAGGTAACAGAATTTTTCCAATTTTGCAAAATCATTCACACTAAGCAACAGATTTTCACGCAAAATTTTGTTTCTTCAACCAAAAATGCATCCTAGTAACTTTGACCTTTATCCTACTTAATGTAAAATAAAATAAACTAAAGTGAAATAAAATAAAATAAACTAAAATTAAAACTACTCGAAAGAACTTTAAAAAAATTACAACTTATATTAACAAAATATTTTTGCGAGAAAGTCAAAGAAGGTTCAATCAGATAGCGGTGTCAAACGCACTTTCAGTATTTCACTTTCACACTTAGGGATTTTTTTTATTCCTTTGGTTGTTTGTGGTGATATACATTCCAAGTCGATTGTTGGCATGTTTTTCCATTTAAACATTCAACAATTTGGAAATTCCCTTGGCCTGTTTATTTATCAAGAAACTACCTTACGTGTCCCATACTTAGATATACTTCTATGATCAAGGTAGACACACAATGATTATAACTTTTCGGTATTGGAAATTTTCTTTAAAAGGCAAACGTCGGACACAGTTCTGTATTCACATACAACAGAGTGTCTTAGTTTGTCTTAAAGTTTATTTTTAAAGCTAGCAAGACAGTGGTGACAGGTCTGTACTGACGTACAACAAAGCGACTTATCTTGCTAACTCGAGTCAAACCAGAGGCAACAGGTCTGTACTTACGTACAACAAAGTTACTTGTTTTGACTCTTAATTTACTATCAAGATTTTTTTATTCTTTTCTTTTCTTTTAAGATGTATCTGATGTGGCTATACATCCCCCAGAAAATGAGCATACCTCATTTAGAATCATTGTCTATATGTCTCTAACATATAAATTAAGACCCTTTGGTCATACATCTTAGTTAGTTACACATATGACTTTCTCTTGAATATATTATTAGCTTTGAGATTCCCTTTGTGTATTATGCCTACCAACACATCAAACTAGAAAATGTATATCACTTAGAGTTTAAGGCGCATTATGTGTAAAAACTTAACACTTAGAGATTGTATCGACTGTGCTAATTTTCGTCACAGTTTTGTATTTACATACAACATAGTGTCTTAGTTTGTCTTAGAGTTCCTTTTAAGTTAACAAGACATCGGTGACCGGTTTGTACTTACGTACAACAAAGCGACTTATCTTGCTAACTTGAGTCAAAACAGAGGTGACAGGTCTGTACTTACGTACAAGAAAGCGACTTGTTTTGACTCCCTCTTCTTTTCAAAACTTTTTCTTTCCTTTGCTTTAAGATGTATTTTAATGTTGGTATACATCCCCCAAAAAATTTGCATACCTCATTTAGAATCATTGTATGTATGTCTCTAACATAGAAATTAAGACCATTTCGTCATACATCTAAGTTAGTTACACATATGACTTTCTCTTGATTATTTTATTAGATGTTACGATTTCGTTTGTGTATTATTCTTACCAACACATCAAACAAGAAATTGTACATCACTTAGAATTTATGGTGCATTATGTGTGAAAGCTTAACACTTACAGTTTGTTTAGACTGTGCTAATTTTCGTCACTTTGAACCTATGAATCTAAGACTTAACTCATTTTTCAATATTCTCTTTTATTGAAATTTTTTATGTTTATCTCTCTTTTTTCTTTTGTTTTTCATTTTTAAGATAAGCTAATAAACTAACATACTAACTTACTATAAAAGGAAAGAAAATCTACTAAACTACTTACTTATTATAAAAGGAATGAAAATATACTAAGGTCAAGTTACTCTGGATTACGCATACCATTTAGTTGAACTAACAACTCAAAACGTAATTTATCAAAAGCTTTAGTGAATAAATATGCATTATTATCTTCCGTTGCTACTCTTACCAGTTTTATTAAATTCTTTTCAGCACAATCACGTATGAAATGATGTTTTATGTCTATGCGCTTTGTTTTAATGTGTTTAACTGGATTATTAGTTATAACAATTGTAGACTGATTATCTATCCTAATGGGAGTATGAGTGTAAGTCAAACAGTAATCCCGCAATTGTTCTTGTATCCACAAAATTTGTGAACAGCAACTACCAGCAGCTACATATTCGGCCTCGCATGTTGATACGGCTACCGAAGTTTGTTTCTTTTATTGCCAGGACACAAGCCTCCCTCCAAGGAACTGAAAACCTCCAGTTGTAGATTTCTGGTTCAAGCTACATCCACCATAGTCAAAATCCGTGTATGCTTCCAATTCCAGATCTCCATCAGCATGATACCAAAGTCCCAACTTCGGTTTCGACTTCAGGTATCTCAGAATCTGCTTCACGGCTTTCATATGCATTTCTTTAGGATTAGCTTGGAACCTAGCACAAATACACACAACAAACATAATGTCACGTCTAGAAGCAGTTAAATACATCAGTGACCCGATCATGGCCCGATATAAAGTCGAATCCACATCAGTATCACTTTCTGAACCTGGTCCGAGATTCTGATTCACTTGAATCGGAATACTGAAGTGAGCGGTCAGCTTTGTTCCTTCCATCTTTCAAACCTGTTGTCCAAAAGATGAGTTGACAGCGTCTCATACCATGCCCTTGGTGCCTGATCTAATCCATACAGAGCCTTATCAAATCGATATACTATGTCGGGATATTTGGATCAGTAAACCCAGGCGGTTGTTCGACGTACACCAGTTCCTTCAACTTGTCGTACAGGAACGCACTCTTTACATCCAGTTGATATACTTTAAATCCTTTGAAGGACGCGAAGGCCAGAAACAGACGAATTACCTCAAGCCTTGCCACTGGTGCAAACACTTCGTTGTAATCAATTCCATCTTCTTGGTTGAATCCTTTCACCACAAGTCTTGCCTTGTTACGTGTAACTATACCCCGATCATCTCTCTTGCACTTAAAAACCCATTTGGTTCCTATTGCAACTTCTCCTCGAGGTAGCGGCACTAACTCCCACACTTCAAGCTTTCTGAATTGTGACAGTTCTTCTTGCATGGCTTCAACCCAAGAGTTGTCTTTCAGTGCCATTTGCACATTAATCTTCGGCTCTACTTGCGAGATGAAGCATTAATATAAACATGTGTGATACGCCTTGGAGTCATTTATCATCGACAACAACACCATGTTGTTATTCACACTACTCCTAGTCCTCACACCACTATTAGGATTCCCTATGATACTCTCAATCGAATGATCCTTGTTTATCCTCGATGTCTCAATCTGGTCGACCCGAAGATTATCTTCCAAGTTTGATCCTATTTCACCTAACGGGGGTACGACTTCAGACGGTACATTCTCTTCCACATGATCACTATCCTCAGAGTTAGAAAATTTGTCTGATTCTCGTTTGTAGGTAACTCAGGTTCATTCTCTGTTGGAGATCTATCTTATGTCGTTGTAGGCTCAGAAGTTGATGAAATGCCTGACTTTGGAAAACCTTGACAGTCGTCATTCAGACTTAATGACGAGAAGTCATTCTCCACTGTACCTGCATTTCCACTAACATGTATGTTAAATGATTCAAACAATAAGTCATAATCAAATAACCACTCAGGACCTGTTTGCGGTTCATGTGAACAACTTGTAACATCGATGTTAAACACAAATTCTACCGTATCGTTTGTTTTGTTAAAAACCCTTTTGTTTGGTGAGTTAGGCACATAACCTAGGAAATATCCTTCGTCAGCCTTTTCACCAAACTTAGGTTGATGTTTTGTTTTCAGTAAAGTACACGGTACCCCAAACGGTTCAAAGCCTGTTAAATTAGGTGGTCTTTTATTCAGAACTTCATAACAGGTTTTGTTCAGTGATTTGACAGTAAGGACGCGATTTAAAACATGACATGCGGTATTCACTGCCTCCCCCCAAAACATGGTAGGAAGCTTGGAATCCGAGAGCATTGTCCTTGCTGCCTCAATCAAAGTCCTATTCTTACGTTCTGACACCCCATTTTGTTATGGCTCATAAGGTGCACTAATTTGATGCACTATGCCTTTGGATAGGCAATATACACCAATTAGTGTGTTTTTAAATTCTATTCCATTATCACTCCTGATACGTTTTACCCTCGTCGGGTAGGAGTTTTCGACTTGGTCTAAGAACCCAATCAACTTTCCAGCTGTTTCGTCCTTCGTACCTAAAAAGAAAACCCATGAAAAATATGAGTAATCAACAGTGATAACTAAACAATACCAACTACCACCTACTCCTTTTGTTGATAAGACCGAAGAGATCCATATGCAGCAAATCGAAGGTGGAAGCTATCGTGTTTTGAGTCTTTGACTTGTGTGACTTCTTGTGTTGTTTGCCATTCTTGCACGGTACACACTTGTCGTCGAACTGAAAACTCTTCAGTGGGACACCTTGCACAAAACCATGTTTAGTGATGTAATTCATTTTCCTTAGGTGCAAGTGTGCCATGCGTCTGTGCCATAAAATGGATTCGGACTCTAAAGCTTTGGATAGAATACATATTGTTCCCATTGACGAATCTGATATATTCATGTCCATCATGTACAAATCATTCTTCCTTGGGGCTCTCATCATTATCCACTCGTCAGGTACTTTAAATCCCGGTTTCAGCACTAACGCCTCAGTATCAGTACAAATTACTGAATTCTTCTTATCATATATCTGAGATACACTAATGAGATTATGATCAAGTTTATCAACATGGTAAACTTGATCAAGTGTGATAGTCCCATTAGTGACCACTCCCATTCCATTGGTATGTCCTCCCTTGTTCCCACCCTTGAAGTCTGTGAGTAGACTTCTTTCCCCAGTCATGTGACGAGAGCAACCACTGTCGATGAACCACTTGTTGTTTAGACCTGTAGTTAGCTCCTGCACATGAAAGAAAACAAGTTAGTTATCACGGGGAACCCAAGCCATGACTGACTTGGTAATACCATTCTCATCCACATACGTGAACTCCTTCAAATACTCATCTCTCCTTTTCTGGTGACTTGGGTTTTTGATTGAGAACCTGTTGTGGTGTTGAGTGATTCAAATTCACTCTTGGCCTTTGGGTAGACATTTGCTGTTGAGCCCTCAAATAATTTCTAACATAAGGCATTTCAGATTGATATCCCTGGGCTTTATCTGGTGTATGTTGTCTTTGAGGAGTGTGAGACCTAACTGGAGTGTAAGCCCTTCTAGGTGTTGTACTCCTATAAACTTGTTGAGGTCCTGACCTAGACTGATTAGGGACTCTATTCGGCGAATTACTCCTAACCACTTCATTTGGTCTAACCGACACAGGTACTTGTCTAACAGCAATCTTAGGTGTGGCACTCACAATCTTCTCAGTGTTTTGAGAACCACTTGTGCAAGCAACACTAGATATTGGTCTTTGTATTTCTGGCTTTCCTACGGCAGGTCTAGACTCTGGCTTAGAAGGTGTAGACTCTACTTTCTCATACGGATAGCTAGACGCAACATGTCCCTTCTCATAACATCTAAAGCAAGACATCTTATCAATCGACTTCTTATAGGTGCCCTTTGACTTTCGTGTCTCACTAGAGTCATTTTATTTCTTTTCAACTATCGTGACTGCTTCCTCTTGTTGATTATTAATTTCAGGTTTAGTTTCTCCTAGCTTTTTGACACTAGAAGACTGCACAAACTTGACCTTCTTAATCTTAGAGTTAGTAGTAGACACCTTAGTTGTTTTATCCTTATTAGATTTAGTTTCAGTTGTTACCTCTGACTCGACTAGCTCATCAGTTTTATCCTGAGGTTGAGGCACATAGTTATTGTTGAAGGTGGAGGACTCTCTTGATAACCTAATCCTACTGGTTTCTTAGATTTCCGTTGAGCATCTAAAATTTTCCCTAGGTTTAGTGACGAGTTCCTAAACTTTTCAAGCTTACTACTTACCTCAGCAACTTTAACCCTTGATTCTGCTAGCTCAACCTCCTTAGTGGTAAGTTCTTTGGTTAAAGCCTCAACATGCTCATACATAAGTTCTATCTTGACACATTGTTCACTTAATTTGTCTTTTAGAACAATAATGTCTTGAGCATCTGCTTTTAGCTTATTCCTAAGATCTTCTTTAATGTCTAAGAGACTAGCATTATCTGATTTTAGTGATTCAATTTGAGCAGTTAAGTTGTTATGTGTTTCTAGAACTAAGTTCAACCTATCATTTGAACTAGCACATAAAACACATAAGTCATGAAATGTAGAAAAGTTCAAATTTACCCTTTTGTGATCTGATTCCACGTTAGCCATTTGTGCAGCAAACTCCAGGATGGTCTGATAATCTGACTTCTCCACCAACAAAGGACTTGTATCATTCTGTTCGTTGTCCTCTGTCACTTCCTCTGCTCTGTCATCCCCAGTCTCAGTCACTTCAGCCATGAAAGATCAAGCGTTCGACTCCGGATGAGTACTCCAATCGTAAGTTCCATCGAGCTGTCTGTTAGATGAAACATTAGTTAAAAAACCAGCGATGGCTGCTTGATTTCCCGATCTACCAGACTGATATCTTCCTTGAGTCTGATTTTGATACTTCTCTACTTTGGGTCTTTGACACTCTCTTGCAAAGTGTCCCAATCCTTGACAATTGTAACACTTAACCTTATATTTGTCAAACCCAACCTTGCTATTCCCTACGTTCAGATTTCTCCCTGTACTTTTCATGAACCTCTTGACCCTCTGATTCACCATGGCCATTTGCCTTTGAAGGTCCATTTCCTCCAAGTCATCAGGATCAACCTGATCGTAGTCTTCATCCCATAGAGCAGGATCGTTTATCTTCCCTTGAACGCAATTGTCGTACGCGGCGACAAATGAAGCCAAAATATTCAGATGATCTTCAGCTGATTTTGCGCTCATTGGCATCTTTGTGTATCCTTGTGACGTAGATGCTGACTGAGTTGGCTTTTCTTCTGATTTCAAAAACCCTAAGAATGCTCTACTACTCGATTATTCTACAGCTATTGGAATTGATTCTTCTCCCGAGAAGAAAGTTGTGGCTCCCGACTTCATATCACTACCAATCGATGGTTTTGTCTTTCCAAAATACATGTCAGGATCTTGAACCTGCTCAACCTCCCGTTCTTTTTTCTGTATTTGAAATTATAAGCCCTCAGCGTTCCAATTACACCTTCATGAGTGAGGGTCTCGAACTTCTCTTCATCATGCTTAATTAAGGCGGTGTACATTTCCCATTTCGCTGGTAAAGTACCTAGAATCTTTTTGATCTTCTCAGTCTCTTGATAAACAACATTGCGATTGTCAAGCTCTGTTAACCAATGATAGAATCTTGTAATCATATCATCAAGTGTCTCGTTTTTCAGAGCCTTGAAAATTGCAAATTGTTGTTTCAGCATCTCCGTCCTACTCTTGCGAAGGTGTGTAGAATTTCTTGAGGTAACGAAATTCGGATAATCGAGAAAGCTCGGTTCTCGGCCTCATAAAGTTTCTTATCATCATCCTTCATATTTTGATATGTTAAGACTCTTAGACGGCCCTCTAACTCTTGCGTAGTGGCACATATCCCTCATCGATACAAATCCACATGCGCATATCGTTGAAACGAGAAAAGTCAGCGAACCTATCCTTCCACCAATAGTAGTCTTCCAACTTCATTAGTTTTGGCGGAAAATTTTCCTTGCCGACCTCATGATCCATTTCAATGAATTTTTGCAAACTTGACATCCTGTCCAAATTTTTTGTTTTCAAACTTAAATAATTTAATTTATAATTAATTTAAAATAAATTCCTTCAAACTTAGGTAAGTTCGATTTAATTTAATTTTAAATTCGTTTGAAATTAAATTCAAATTTATGTAAGTTCGAGAGCAATAAATTCGACTGACTGACAAGTTCAAAAAACTTTGACAAGTTCGAACCACTGACAAGTTCGAGTAGTACTTAATTTTCTGACAAGTTTGAAATCTGACAAATTCGATGATATCAAGTTCGAATTTCTGCCAAACTCGAAGGAAGCCCTATATTAAGTTCGAGAGGAGCGTATTTCTGACAAAGTGAACCAATAAGAATTTCGACTGAAAAAGTGAACCAATAAGAATTTTTCTCCGTTACTTTGCTTGTATAACTCGAAAACCTTAAGAAAAACGTGATTTTTCCGTCACAAACGCCAAGAAACCAAGAATGTTTAAGATGAACGCGAAGAACACGATGAACACCCTTATGGCTCTGATACCACTTGTAAGGTCACCTACCTACGGATCTAATCTTCACGCGACACCGTCCAACGAGTGTGGAATCCTCGTTAGGGTTTTAACGGACTGATCCCATACACGAAAGACGGAGACCAACACGATGATAGACGTAAACACGAACGTTCCGAAACGTGATTCTCTCCAAGAACACTCTGAAAATACTCTGCAAACGCTCACAAGTTCGTAAGCGCCTCGAACAAAGATTTCTGCAAAGATTGTTAGTCAAACCTGATTAACCCTTAATTATAACCATTAATCTCGAACTTAGGCCAGGACAAGTTCGAGAAAGCCCAAGCCCACGAACTTGTCCACCATAAGTTCGAATCTTGGCTTTGAACTTATTCTAGAACTTGTCTTTGAACTTGTTCTAGAACTTGTGTTTGAACTTATCTTTGAACTTAAGTATAACATCAATCACAAACAAGTTCAAACATATATACAATCAATATCAAATATATATCACACATATGTATTAACGTGCAATTACGAAGACCTGAACTATTACAAAACATTATCTACACTTAGACTGCTATCGTCACACAGGATGCACTAACAAGGCCACCACCTCCCACTGCCTGACCTCATGAACTGCTGAAGGTCCCCTTGACCCTTCCAAGCTGGGCCATTTAACTTATGCCCAAGCTATGGAATTACTCTCTAAAGTATCCTTACCATCACCTTCTGACCCCCACACTCCACAATCCTCACCATTATACTCTACTCCCTCAACCCAATCCAAACAGTCAACCCATACACCTCCATCCCCCAAAGAACTTTCTTTGAAAGATAAGCTCTCTATGCTGACCAAAAAAGTTGGTTCTTTGGAAAACTCTATGACCACCCTACCTTCTATTATTTCAGACTCTGTGTCTGCTCAGCTTCAAGGGTTTCTTGATTCGTTCAGGACCTCTTTTCCAACCCCTGCTACCCAAGCTGATCATTCTTCTCAGCTGCTTGCACTCACTGCACAGCTGCAACAACTATCCTCATCCCTCACTTTAATATTTTCTCACCAATAGGACTCCGTGTCCACCCTGTCCGCTGTTTCCCAACAGTTGTCAGCCCTTGCTGAAACCTGGTCAACCACTCTCCCCTCGACACTGGCCAACCTAAATACCTTAGTGGTATCTCTGTCCAATTCTGTGTCCTCAAACTTTGATGATATGCATGAGTCCCTTGAACTCACTCTTGCACAGGTTCAAAGTTTGGTGTTCACAGAATCTGACAGGACTGCTCTCTCCCAGCTATCCTCCCTTGCAACCTCTCATTCTTCTTCTCTTCAAACTTATGTTAACTAGTTAGCATAGGTTAAGGACAACTTGGGTTTCTTAGTGCATAGCCTTGATGGTTCAAAACCTGTCACCAAATCTGCTGCTGCCCAGCCTGTTGGATCCGTTCCTTCAGGCAGAATGTTGGGAAATAAACTAAGTTTGTCAAGCTGTTAGTTAGGATTTCTCAAACTGTTAGTAATATTTGTGTTCAAGCTGCTAGAGATAAAGATCAAGTTGTTTCAGAAGATGATAACATAAAGTGCTACAATACAGGAAGTGATAAAGATTTCAAGATTTGAAGATCTTCTGAAGATATCTACTCAAGGGAAATCGCAGTTTGTCAAGGAAACAAAACAGAAGGTTATAAATAGAGATAGACTAGGAACTGAGTTTAAAAGTTATGAACTAAACAGTTTCTGTGAGTCAAAAGGAATTGCAATACAGTATAGTGCACCTACAACACCACAACAAAATGGGGTAGCTAAAAGAAAGAATAGAACATTAATAGAAGCTGCTAGGACCATGCTAGTTGATTCGAAATTGCAAATGACCTTCTGGCCAGAGGTAGTCAATACAGCCTGTTATGTTCTAAATAGGGTCCAAGTTGTCCAGTCACAAGGGAAAACTTCATATGAGTTGTTTCACCATAGGATTCCCTTAGTTAACTTCCTAAAACCCTTTGGTTGTCCATGCACTATCCAGTATACTAAAACTCACTTAGGTAAGTTTAAGAGTAAGTCTGAGGAAGGATTCCTTGTAGGATACTCCACACAGAGCAAGGCTTATAGAGTTTATAACACTGTATCTAAAATCATTGAAGAAAGTGCCAATGTTGAGTTTAATGAAAACACTGCAAATGTTAAAGGCACTGGTCCTGATTGGTTGTTTGATTTAGATTCACTAACAAATTCTGTATGTTTTGATGAGTATTCTGCAGGAACAGTTGAAAAAAATGCTCAAACTGGTAGCACAACTTCTCTTGCTGTCAGTACAAATCCTCATGTTGCCAGCACAAAAGTTCAGATTGTTGGTACAAAGACTCAAACTGTTGAAGATTCTAATAGTTGTGTAAGGTCTACACAACTCGGATCTATCTAGACCCGGAACCGTCAATGAGTGCGGAATCCTCGATAACGGGTAGACAGTAACAACTCACACTCGAAACACGGAGACTATCAATAAGATGTACGAACTACTACGGACGCACCTACGAATTGATTCTCTCCGAAACAACACTAAGACTGATGATAAACTTGAAATCGCCTTCTGCTTAATCTCTCTCGAATTCTGCAAAAAGTCCCCTAATGATTCGAGTCTATCCCTAATTATAGAGGCTAACGCGAGTCTGCCATGGGCCAAACTCGAATCAGGCCCAAGGCCCATTCGAGTTTGTCCCTTTGACACTCTCGAATCTGCCAAAGAATGCACATTCGATTCTACCTAAGAGACTCATTCGAATCTGATCTACATTCGAATCCTAGTCCTTAGAGTATTCGAATTTACTCTTTCACATATTTAACTAAGTATTGAAACTTATGTTTTCAACTTATGCTTGAATTTATATTTGAACTTTATGTTTGAACTTCTTGTAATATGTTACGTCAAGTTCAAACATACAATCAATAAATGTCAAACATATATAAACATATAAACATATATATCCAACACTCGTTAAAACTCAATACTTTGAATATTACTTAAACCAAAATGTTAGATCACTTAGACTGCTATCGTCACACATGGTGTACCAACAGACTCCCCCTTGACGATAGCTTCTAACTATTTACATCTTGATTAAGTACTAGATCTATATATACTACTACCTGCGTATATACCTGCATCTATACATACTCTGACAACTTTTTGGAACTTTCTGGCTTCAGATCTCCATCCTTCATGAAAGAAGATATGTTGGCCATGAAGCTTCTTCAGATCGTCCTTTGACAGATTCATCTGTAACATCCCAATTTTCAATTATGTGTAATTTACAATTATTTGGACTTAATGGTTGTGTTAATGAATTATTATGTCAATTTAAGTTACATTGATCATAATATTAGTTAAATGAGAAAATACGATGTTGAGGGGTGAGTTATGCAAATGGGTCAAAAATAGACATAAAAAGAGAAAACTCCTTCATTTTTTCACTAACACCTTCTCTCTCTACTCTCTCTCTCTAACCGGCTCTCTCTCACTCTCTCTTTCTATCTCTTGGGTTCTAACAAGAAAACCCAAGAATCAACAATTTCAAGTGTTCAAAAGTTGGATTCAGATAGCAAATAAGGAACTATAAGCATTGCAACAAACGATTCGAGGTAAATATCATTCAATCTTTCGGATTTATGATGTTTTTAGTTCGGTTTTGAAGAGAACCGATTTCTAAGATATATGCAGCAAATGTTAATGCATGTTGGAATTTATGATGGGAATGTTGAAATCGAGCATGTATGTTGTGTTATACCAAATTTCAGATTCTAATTCCACCTCTAAGTATGATTTCAAGATAAGTGTGTGTGTTTAGTGTGTGTTCTTCGAAGACATGAAGAAAAATGGACGAAAAATGGGTTGTTTTGGTACATTACTGTTATATTATAAGTTGATTTAGTACATATAAGCTTATAGCTGCAATATTAGACTCGAAACATGCAAAAATGACCCAAATATTATTTCTGGAAAAATGTTGGAAATTACTAAGTATGAACTCGGTTCGGACCTATATCCGAATTCAGACCTCTCCCCAATTCGGATCGATAGTGATTTCGGACCATAGGAACTTCGGACCACATACCCATTTCAGATCTTGTCCTAATCCGGACCACCCCCCCATTTCGGTCCTGTCCCAATTTCGGACCATGCTCAATACGGATCAGACACATTTCGGACCACAGTCTATTTCGGACCCCAATCCGGGTCAACCCCAATTCGGACCAAGGATCAATTTCGGACCCTTTATATTTCGGACCATCCGAATTCGGATGTGGTCCGAAATCAGAACCCAAATACAATTAAAATTACAGAATACAATTTTTAAGCAATTACTGACATTACATCACTATTACACTTACATTACAGATCATTGTGGTGTTATCAAGACACACATTGATTCAGGATCAAGTCACACAATACCAATCACTGTGAGTAACAGATTGCCATTCTAACAATTATTGTTTTTGCATTCATGTTTATATATTCAATGGCATGTTCACATTGTTCATATACATCATTTGGCACTCGTACATGATTTGTTGTTATGATGCACACTCGTACTTGACATGTAACACATGTAGCCATCGTTCATTTGAAAGTGCATCTATTTACATCATGCTTGCACTGCATGATCATTACTTCACAATATGATGCGACCTGGACTGGGGCTGACAGCAGGCCACTGTCGGGGACTGATCATCCCACTCGTATCCCATCAGGTTCGGCACATCCCCGCTCAGCATATTGAACTGCCACCCCATGCTAGCACTGCATGGTTTACTCACACATTGAGGCTTTCACTGCCGTTTTCACGTACATGGGGCTTACACTGCCCATGGTTAAGCATTGCTTGTAAAGAAATATTTGTTGTATGCATAATCTGTTATCTCACTAAGCATTTAGCTTACTGTTGACTCACATTGTTTACAGGCAAAGGCAAGAGTGTAGCTGGACCATCTACTTAAGCATATCAAATCAATATCCTGGAGACCTTAGTAGCTATTGGTACTTGAATGTAATAGCTTTGGGCTGGGATTTCTACTTCTAAAACAATTATGTTGATGTAATAGTTAGACTTTTATCACTGTAGACATGTATTCTATTGCTTTAGTGTGGATTTGCTTAATTCTAATTTAAGTATTCAATTTCAATTATCATGAATATTCATTGGGTTGTTTGTCGATCCTGGTGATTACAAATATATCATTAATTTAACGAGGGCGTCACAGTTTGGTATCAGAGCATTAGTTTGAGGTTTCAAGTGTCCGCGAGGAGTTGGACTCAAACTTAGGTTATGATATTAGAATGAACTTCTAAGTAATGATCTGAACTAAGATAGGATTGACATGCACACGGGGAAACACAAAGGGTAACTGTAAATACTTAGGACTTACAAATAAATGTTCTAAATATAAGTTGTTATATTTCAGAACATGTCAGGAGACGATATGACTCCTCAGCAAATGTTCCAGATGATGCAAGCTCTCATGGAACAGAACAATGAGCTACAATCGAAACGAATGGCTGAGCAGGCTCAGTCATTTGCTGATCAGCTAAGGGCCAGAGATGAGGCCGAGGCAAAACGAAAGGCCGATAAGCGAAAGAACAAGGAACAGCAACAAGACGACCAAGGAGAAAGGCAAGATGATACTGGGTCTTCCAACAGATCAAGGGGCTGTAGGTTTAAGGACTTCAAAAGTAACGGAGCTGTTACTTTTGATGGAACCAGAGATGCTGTGACTACATTGGAATGGATCACCACCACAGAAAGAACTTTCAGAATCAGCGACTGCGCTGATAAAGACATGGTCCGCTTTGCAACCGCTATGTTTGCAAGGGACGCTGTTATGTGGTGGGACGCAATGACACATGTGTTGACGATGGAGGTAGTGTCACACATGTCATGCAGCGAGTTTAAGGAAGTGTTTTCTCAACAGTACTGTCCAGCCGACGAGAAGCGACGTCTCGAGGCAAAGTTCCTGAATCTGACTCAAGGAACGAAAACGGTTACACAATATGCCGTTGAGTTCACTCGATTGAGTCTGTTCGCAACCCATCAAGTAGACACAGAAGAGAGGAAGATAGCCCGGTTTGAGGCCGGACTAGATTATGAGATACGCCGAACCATGAGTGGGGTTCGGTATACAACGTTTGCTGGATTACTCGAGGCTGCTCGAAATGTGGAGCAGATTGTCTTATTATCTGGATACGTCATCGGGTCAGCCGCCGCACCACCGACTCAACCGTCGCCGCCAAAAAGGCAGCGGGAGTCTGGATCCTCCCGATTCTCTTCTCAATCCCATCAACAAACTTCATCACCAAAGAAAGGAAGAGCCTTTTCGGCCAGTTCAGAAATGAGAGACTGCAGGCGATGCAGAAAAGCGCACTCTGGGGAGTGCAAGACTCAGGACATGTACTGTTTCTGCTGTAGGCAGAAAGGCCATCACTGGGAGCATTGTCCACGAAAAGATGATGCATGCTACAACTGCCACAGACTTGGCCATTTCTCTAGGGACTGCCCGAAACCCCCACGAGATCAGAATGCTCCACAATCAACAGCAAGATCTTCTGTAGCTTCCACGGCTCGCAGGGATCAATCTCAAAGGGCTCCAACAAGGGCGTTCCAAATCACAGCTGAAGAAGCAAAGGATGACCCGGAGGTGGTCACTGGTACGTTTTATGTAAATTCAATTCCTGCACGTGTACTGTTTGACTCAGGAGCAAATCGTTCGTTTGTCTCCACTTCATTTGCTCGTCAATTCAATATGCCTACTTCGAAATTGCAATTTGTACTTGACATAGAGACTGCTAGAAACATGTTAGTTAAAGCAGACAAGGTTTATAGGAATTGCACATTACTTGTAGAGGATGTAGTGTTCAACATAGACTTAATCCCTATGGAGTTTGGGGAGTTTGATGTCATAGTAGGTATGGATTGGTTGGTTCACAATGAGGCCCAAATTGTTTGCAAGAAAAGGATGATTAAGATCACCACTCCCGAGGGCCGAGACATTTGCATATATGGTGACAGACACAAAGGCGACTTGTGCCTTATTTCAATTGCAAAAGCCCGAAAGCACGTTGCCAAGGGTTGTTCTGCATACTTAGCCTACGCTGTTGATGCCAAGGCTGAAATTCAATCTCCTTCCACCGTTCCCGTTGTTTCCGAGTTTCCTGATGTCTTTCCAGAAGATATCTCGGGATTGCCACCTGATCGCCAAGTGGAATTCCGCATTGACCTCATTCCCGGAGCTGCTCCAATAGCAAAGGCTCCTTACCGTCTAGCCCCTGCTGAAATGCAGGAAATGATGAAGCAGTTACAGGAGCTACTTGACAAAGGCTTTATCCGCCCAAGTTCATCTCCTTGGGGTGCTCCTGTTCTGTTTGTCAAAAAGAAAGATGGCACATTGCGAATGTGCATCGACTATCGAGAACTCAACAAAGTCACAATCAAAAACAAATACCCGTTGCCCCGGATTGATGATCTCTTCGACCAGTTACAAGGCGCAAGCTACTTCTCGAAGATTGATCTTCGTTCGGGTTATCGCCAACTCAAAGTACAATCTGATGACATTCCAAAGACGGCTTTCAGAACTCGTTACGGACACTACGAGTTTCTGCTAATGCCATTCGGTCTTACAAATGCGCCGGCTGCTTTCATGGATCTCATGAATCGAGTCTGCTGACCAATGCTCGACAAATCTGTCATCGTGTTCATCGATGACATTCTCATATATTCAAAGACCGAAGAGGATCATGCTGTACATCTGAGAGAATTGCTAGAGTTGCTACGCAAAGAGCGACTTTATGCCAAATTCTCTAAGTGTGAATTCTGGTTGAGGCAGGTACGTCTCAACATTCCAAACAATTTCATGATCCTTATACTTAATCATAAACTCGTTGTTAGCTTGTACTTACTCAAAATTTAATTCAGATCCAATTCTTGGGGCACGTGATATCTGGTGCTGGGATTGCTGTTGATCCTGCAAAGATCGAAGCTATCCAGAACTAGGAATCACCCCGCAACGCCTCAGAGATTTGGAGTTTTCTGGGATTGGCTGGTTACTACCGCCGATTCATCAAAGACTTCTCAAAAATCGCCGTTCCGCTAACAAAGCTTACTCGCAAGAACGCGACCTTCTTTTGGGGAGAAGAACAGCAAATGGCATTTGGCAACTTGAAGAATCTGCTAAGTGAAGCACCAGTGTTAGCCCTGCCTGAAGGAAACGAAGACTTTGTAGTCTATGATGTTTGGGGCCTTTCAGATGCTGCTTGTGTTGCAACACCCTCATGAAGACCAGTGGTGGTTCCCTCTGCAGTGCCTTGGTCTAAAGGCACCTCATCATTGGGAGATGGGATATGCATTTCAACATCAGCAGTGGTGAAACCTGCTGATGGAATTTGCATGAAGGGAGCAGCCTCACCAGAGGGATGGTATGATCCCTGAGGTTCATCAGCTTGGGTTGTTGGTCCCTCAGCAGCTGTTTGGTGTGGAACAGCTGAATCATGGGGAGCAGAAGATTGAGGCTGAGCTGCTGATTGGTCTATACCAGCAGCGTGGGCACCTCGTGCAGACTCAGAGTGTGAGGAGAGTTTAGTAGGGGACAGTGTGGACACAGTACGGAGTGGAGAGGACTCCTGTCTTTCAATATCCTCAGCCTGTAGAGGCTGGGATAGTTGATGTGGGTATCTCCGTTTGTACAACTGGTTCCTGTTGGGAGGAACCAGAGGGTCTAGGCTGACTCTGGGATGACTCAGATTGGAGTGAAGCATGCTCCAAATGAGCTGAACCTGCTCCCAAAATAGGAGAGGCAGCTGGGGTTGCTTCTTTTTCAACTGAACCCTGTTGAGAGGGAACAGATGAGGTGGTTTTGTGGGTTGGTTTCTTTTTGGCTAGTGATTTGCGTTGGTAATGAATAGATGATGTGGGTGATTGTGGAGAGGGGAGAGGATCTGTTTGGACAGGGTGTGAGATTGGGTCAGGAACAGTGGGGCTGGCCTGTTCTATAGTCTCTTGTGCCACAAAGGCACCAGCCACAAAGGCTTCAGGCTCAACAGATGAACCAGGGTGAGGAGTCTGCTCTTCCTCAGCCACAGAGGCTAAAGGAGCAGACTTAGTCTGAGCTGTTTTGGCCTTCTTTTTCACAGGCCCAGCTTCAGCTGCCAGGGTCCTCTTGACAAGTTTGGACCTGGCTTTGGATTTTCTGGCGGGAGCAGCAGCTTCTGGATCCACCCTCACAGGAGAGGGTCCTTCCACCAAACCTAACAGCCTCCTCATTTGTGTGGATAGAGGAGGCTCATTTTGCAGTACAGGAGTATGAAAAATTCTATTCCCTATGACAGGGAATGCAGCAGACTTAAGTAAGGGCTGAGAGTTGTAAAGTTGCTCACCACAAACATGGCTGAAAATGAGACTCAGAAACCTGGGATAACGGACAGCAGCTGGTCTTGGCTCTTGCTGCACCAGGTTTCTCAGGTTCAAAAAGATCCACTTAGCCATGTCAAGAGTAGTCCCATCCACTAGCTGTAGGACTATTGGAACTTCATCTCTACTGAGTTGGTCGAAGGAACCAACTTTGCTGCCGAAACACATCACCATAGAGGCGAATAAGAAGCTGTAGGTGGGAGACAAATCCTTTCTGTACAATGTTGCTCCAATTTTGGGTTCTGCTACACCACAGAAGCGTAGCAGATTTCCCATTTGCTCGTTCTCAGGCTGGGGCAGATCATAAGACTCAGCAACAGGTAGATGAAGAACCTCCCTCAGAAGATCAACAGTTATCTCAATGGATTGAGTCCCATTAAGAATAGTTCCTTTGATGACCTTAGTGTTGGGATTGTAGGAGCATGTGTACCAGAATTCATACACCATCTCCTGGTACAGGACACCAGGAGTTGCAGTCATGGCATAGTTCAACGGATGAACTTGCAGAAACTCCACCATTTGATCGTAGCCTTTTCCCACATAGTTTTTGGGAATAGTGAGGTTTGCTACGTAGTTTGTGGGTTTGATGGTCAGCATTGTGGTGACTGATGAATGTTTGACAACATCATCACCAACGAACACTGGAAGAAAGGGGTTAGGTCTGTGAGCCATTTGGGAATTCTTAAGGTTTGGAGAAGCAGAGGACAGTTAGTCGATTTTTAGGGTTCTTGAGGATTTCTGGAAATGATGAGGAAGACGAAGATGAAACAGTAGTTGGTATTTATAGGATTTGAATGTGAGTGTGTATGAGAGAGAAGGTTTGGGCGGTTCGATTTGAAATGTTAGTTAACGGAAAACGGAACAGTTGTCCATGTCAGAAACATTTGTCAGACCACTTGACCTTTTTAATCACTAACACACGTAACCCACATTATCCGCAGTAATTAAGTTAAATAAAACATAAATTAAGTAACTTAAGTTTGAAGAAAGGTAATTAAAACTGTTGGTCCAAGCTGTTGGTCAAACCTGTGATAAGATGGGTCAACACACGCTGTTCATTCCTCAAACTGTGCCTTCAGCCTGCTCTCTTTTGTAAGAGCAGGTTGTGTTCAATAGTTGGACAGGTTACAAGACAATAGCTTGTAAGACAGTGTGAAGAAGTGAACAGGGTGAAGATTGGACCATCAGAGCAGGCTGGACGAATAAACTGTTTTTGTTCAGCCTGTTGTATGCTCAAGCTGTTCAAGTTTTTCAGACAAATGACTAAGTACAGAACATGTATAACCTGTTCTGCCTAAGCTGTTCAGAGAAACTTGAGCAGTTTGAAACACACAAATTCTTAGACCTTTGAGAAACACTTAGTCACTCTTGTTTAACATGCCCAGCTTGCTGACAAGGTAATTAAACCTTGTTTCATCCAGAGGTTTGGTGAAAATGTCTGCAAGCTGGTCATTTGTGGAAATAAAACTTACCTCCACATTACCTTTCTGAATGTGATCTCTGATCCAGGTTTAGTCTTTGGTATCCCAAAGACTCAAGCCTTGAACTAACAGGTCTATTCAGATCTGATTTTGCAGGCTGCAGGTTAGATTAGGAAAGCACAACAGGTGGATGTCAACTCCTTGGTGAAAGTTGATCAGTTGGAGTAGCAAGAAGCAGAACTCAGTATCCACTTCTACTGCTGAAGCTGAGTACATTGTGCCTGGAAGCTGCTGGTGGCAGATTCTGTGGATGCAGCATCAGCTTGAAGATTATGGCCTTGTGTATAGGAAAACTCCTCTTCTGTGTGATATACAAGCTGCCATAGCCATCTCCAACAATCCCAGTATTTCATTCAAGAACAAAGCATATTGAAGTCAGACATCACTTCATC